>JACGAQ010001582.1:0-56470 GCA_014119065.1 Orius insidiosus
TCACTGAACTTCTTAATTGCATTTTTTTTTTTCTGAGCGGATTTATTTCATTTAGCTATTACTAAGGCTACCCTGAAAACCCCCTTATTTGTTCCATTTCTCTCTTTTATTTTTACTTCTAAAAAGTTCTTTTTAAAAAACTTTTATTTAGAAACAAAATCCTGTAAAATATTGGGGTTCCTAATATAATTTTCAAGTACGGGCTTCCTTATAGAAAAAGTAGGGTTAAACACTTGAGTATAATAATTAAAAACTTTTTTAATATACAGTTTAAAGTAAATTAAACGTTTATGATAATTTTTTTGTCCTATATTTTAAAAAAATATTTATCGCCAGCTTTATCAAACAATAGGGCCATTGGTCATCACCCTTCAATAGCATATTGAAAATCATCAATGGCTTTAAAAAATTTTCTTCTTCACTAAAATCCAGGTTCACCAACAGATAAGATTTCTTACCTAAGATGCACACTGCTGTGAGTTTCATGATTGACTGTCAAGAAGGAGCAATGCGTTTCATATATATATAACCTCGCTATATGGGAGGGGTAACGTTCGATATGTTTCCGAGATCAAGAAACTTTCTAAGATCGATATTCGGCATAACGTTCTATTAGAATCGCTTAATTACTATGAAAATAAAAGTAGTCATCCATATTATTGGCTCTGTTTCCTGAGAACTAGGATTAAAAAAATCGAAGTACATGAGGTGTAATCCCATGAAAATAGCAGAAGTTAGGATTTATGGGGGGAAAAAATGGCCACAGAGAAACTTTGGAAGACCCATTTTCCCGAAAACAGAATTCAAAGTGAGATAAAAACAAACTTGGCCGGCGTGGGTGGGCTAATTCCCTTTGTGGTACAAAGGTCGTGGATTGGATTCCGACTGCTCCAGTTCTTACATGATTTAGGGTCCCCGAGAGGTCTGTCTGAAATTTAAGGGACATTATAATTGCACAAAACATGCTAAGCGCAGTTGGTAGAACTGATAAAGTGATGATTGATGAGGTGCTGATCAGGGGTGGGTCACGATGGAGAAAAAGTGGGGAAAAAAACTTGGAACCTCAGAAAAAAGCATCTTAACAAGACTTGAATTCTCCGAAAGACCATTGACATAGTAAATAGAAGACTGAAGTTTAGCCCATTACAAAAATTGTATTTGTATTGTAGGTTTGTTTTCATAATCAAACACTTTTACCTTAATATTTAGGACATGCTTTTATCCCTTAAAGAAAAATAGACAAAAAAAATGATTTTTGTGAAATCTGATGAAAATTGCGGCTGTAAATTTTTTCGGGAAAAATGCTACGGACGGACGGCCGGCACCACAGACATTCTCATGGAAAGATCACTAATCAGTTTTCCTCTTCGGGATCTGAAAGAGCCATTTTTGGAGAGCTTCACTTGGAGGATGAATAACGTCTCTTTGAGCTATACAGGGTGTCCGGAAACACATGGCAAGCGTCTGGGAGAGCGTTAAAAAGTGGTTTTACGAAAAAAAAGTTAAATGTATACCCCCCTTAATTTAAATCAAAGAATTTGATGGTGTAGTTTAAATCCGCCTGGATATACAGGTGTCCCAGACACAACCTAATTTCGTTATTTCAAATGAGAACCCCTATTTTTTATTTCAGATTCGTAATCTACGCAAAATTTCAAGTAGATTTGGTACTCATATGACGATTTTGGACAACTTTTAAAAATGTCAAAATTTAGCGTTTTTTGCGCTAAAATCCGTTAAAATTGACCTAGGAGACTCGTTTTTTTTAATTCCACTTATTTTTCCCGAAGAATCCAACTGTCTCAAATTTGAGCATCTTCGCATTCTGCATCACGAGATTTCGTCGCTAATGGCCTTTTTTCAAGTTAGAACCTAAATTTTAGTTCAGAAATGAAAATTAGCACTTGTTGAAAGGAATTTTTCTTCGGACCACAAATTTTGAAAGAGCTACAGCGTCTTCTGTGTTTATGCATCAAAAATTAAATTCCGTCAACAAATCGCTAATTTCCATTTTGAAGTATGGAATTTGGAGTTAAACTTGAAAAAAGGCCATTAGCGACGAAATCTCGTGATGCTGAATGCGAAGATGCTCAAATTGAGACAGTTGGATTCTTCGGGAAAAAAATAAGTGGAATTAAAAAAAACGAGTCTCCTAGGTCAATTTTAACGGATTTTAGCGCAAAAACGCTAAATTTTGACATTTTTTAAAAGTTGTCCAAAATTGTCATATGAGTACTCAAATCTACTTGAAATTTTGCGTAGATTACGAATCTGAAATAAAAAATAGGGGTTCTCATTTGAAATAACGAAGTTAGGTTGTGTCTGGGACACCCTGTATATCCAGGCGGATTTTAAACTACACCATCAATTCTTTGATTTAAATTAAGGGGGTTTACATTTAACTTTTTTCGTAAAACCACTTTTTAACGCTCTCCCAGACGCTTGCCATGTGTTTCCGGACACCCTGTATATTTTTAATTAAAGAATTAAAAAGTTTTAAATTCGGCTTAAGGAAAATATCGAACCAATAAATTTCGGTGTTAAACCGGTGCGCTTTTTAGTATCAAAAAGAATCGTACAAAATGATATAACCAAAGTTTCACAGAACCTGTTTGTCTGAATTTTTTAAGTGGGTTTTTCATCCTTGGAAGAAAGTTTCAATTCTGTAAAATGTAGTGACTTTCATGGAAAGGATAAATTCAATTTAACTTCCAAATTTTAAAAATCAAATTTTCTTTCATCTCCTTTTTATTTTAATACTTTACCGTTTAAGATAAGTAGAAATATTACTCTGCAAATACTTCTTATATTAATAAAAATTAGAAAGATGAAGAAGAAGAAGGAAAAAATAGATTCTGAAAGAAATCTACCTAAAAAGTAGGGAAAAAATTCGAGGTGTTCTCGCCCGTTCCGTGGCAGGGCGAAGACCTTCATTTGTTCTACCTGACCCTACTTTGTGGAAGCTCCCCGGGAGGTCAAGTCAAGATCATTTACTGTCTAACCTCAGACTCAGAGCAAATAAAAGAACAAATGAAAGAAAATTACTTAAGACAGAAAAATTTCTTGATTAATTGTAATTAACTTGTCTTTTATCCTGTCATTAAAACTAATTACACTTAAACAGGTTTTTAACAGAATTGTCAATTTTATAATTTTATAATAACCATTTTTATATTTAGAAAATGATTTATTAATCCCCTTCTGCTCATCGGTTTTAAGCTTAGGATTATAATTGATTTAAAAAAAAAACTTTTGAGAGGACGTCTGGGTTGTAACTGACCTACTCAATCCTTCGACAGTTCACTGAACTGAAAAGCCGTGATACTAATGATCTCATTACAGAAGGCAATAAAAGAACCTTAAAAAACCTAATAATCGCGAGTGTTACAATATTTGATTGCCCCTCGATGAAATAAAAGGAAAGTTTATCTTCTAACGTAACCTGACATACAATCATTACTATTACTATAATTACATCCAAGGTTTTACTTTTTTCTTACACTTCCTAAGAATTCTTTTTAAAAAAAGTTCATTGATTAATTTTATATAAAAATCCTTGAAATTTTTAAAATGAAGAATTAGTTAACATTTAGCATACTGAGAAGGAGTTCGCCTTCACAAGGCTCTATATTCAAGCAGTTTTTATAAATACCTACATAGATCCTAAATTTTCTAGTTGGAAACCAGTTGAGAAATATTGAAAAAGAAAACTAGAATTTACTTGACCTTAATATGCAAAACAACATGTTATCGACTTTAGGTTTACTCCGGCGGGGGTTTAGCGTTTAAGTCCAACTTCCTTCTTCAGAAAATATAGAATTTTTTTTTTGCCTTGTAAAACAATTTGTTCGGCACGTGGAGCAACGTAAGCCTTGAAACAAGTGTCTTGGCGTGCCGCGTGTGCTAATCTTGGCTGGCGGATTTTTTTTTTACCTCACATAGTTATTGTAATACTCTCCATTTCTTCTTTGAGAAATTCTTCCAGACCCTGTAGTTTTACTTCCTCAAAGAGAAGTTATTGTAATACCCTTGATGTATGTTTTTCGGAGAGGGTTTATTCCTTAGTTTTAACTTCCTTAAAGAAGTTATTGTGATACCTCGACGTCGGGTTTTGGGGAAGGGTCTTCCAGACCCCGGAGGGTAAAATCGAATATTGATCTTTACCGATCTGAACTTTGTCTGTGGTTCCGGCCGGCCGTCCGTAGCATTTTTTTCCGGAACACTTTACGGCACAGTTTTCATCCGATTTTCACCAAATTTTCACACAAATTTCTTTGCCGGTGAAGAAGAATGTAACGAGGGAGATTTTTGAATTTCGAAAAAATGGCGGAGAATGTCTGTTTGAAATTTTAAAAAATTCGCTACGGCCGAACCGTTGGTTGGTCCGATTTTCACCAAATTTTCACCAATTACTCCTTATATTTTTTCAGAATTTTTGGTGCAAAAAAATTGACACTTTTTAATTATTAATTTTTTTAGTAGGGAGAAATTTCGTACTTCTACCCTTTACGAGAGGCACATCCCTAGGCCAAAGAGCCATTATTTCTACCTTGACACTTAAAAATTTTTCGAAAAAAAAAACCCGGAAAATTTTTCGAAAAAACAAACTTGGAAAATTCTCCTTTATACTTTCCCTCCCTATACATCCCCTTCCTTTATACTTTCGTTCCCTTATACTTCCCCCTCCGTTATACTTCCCCTCTGTTATACTTCCCCCTCGTTATACTTCCCCTCTTATACTTCCCCCTTTATACTTCCCCTCCCATATACTTCCCACTCCGTTATACTTCCCCTCCCATATACTTCCCACTACGTTTACGTCCCCTCCGTTATACTTCCCCCTCCTATATAGATACTTCTCTTTAAGGAAGTTTTCGTTGGAAGCTCTTCAAACCAGTACTTTTTTTTGTCAAAGAGAAGTTATAGGCATTGGTGCTATCTTTGCCAAATTTTCACCGAATACCCTCATATTATATCAAACTATTAAAAATAAACAAGATATTTCACGACCGGTTTCGACTTGACCTCATTAGACCTGTTTAACCTTTATTTCTCTCACAAATTTTTCAATGAACATATCTTAAAAAATTTTACGTTTCCGCTCCTTTCTGAAAGTTACTTTTGCTCCAGTCTAGTTGGATCCCAAAATAATTCCCGATTCTCTTAAGCTTCTTTTATTGAATCGATGAAATCCTAGGAAATCATCCACCGTGATCTAATGCGGATAAAATGGAATATGGAGCTCTTGAATTTCAAAGCCGAGCAGATCCGGGATTTTCTTACATTTTGTTTACATAGACCCCTTTTTAAATCTAAAAAATTGCCCCTAATTTTTTTTTGCAATAAGGAATCCGGATTTACTTTATGCAAAAGAATAAACAATATCAGAAGTGGGATAACCGATTTATGTCGTCACTTTTGATGTTCTTTCAATTTTTCACCGAGTTTTTAATTTATCTAATTTACAATAAACGACGTCCACTTTATATTTTGAAAATCCAATGACTGAGGAGAGGTAATTTATGAATGGATATGATGATAAGCCCATCAGGTAGATTATTGCCTCCATTATAAGCCTCTTTGACCTATCTCATAGTAGCCTCCTCTTAGTTAGTAGAATAGTAATTTTAAAAATCTCTCGTCGGTTAATGAATATTCGATTAAAAATAATTGTAGTAATAAATTTAGTAATGAAACAGCCTTAAAGATGTTTTACCCGCACTTGTCGGGTTTAGTGAAGGGTCTTACAGACCCCTTAGGGTCGAATCTTCACCGATCTCAACTTTGTCTGTGGTTCCGGCCGGCCGTAAAATTTTTCCGGAACTTCTGTCTTTGCAGCCACAATTTTCACCCGATTTGCACATAAATGGCTGAACAAGAATTTCTTGCTAACGGAATTGTTTGTTTTGAAAACTGCGTTGCGGTTGTACCGTTAGTCTGATTTTCACCAAATACATACATAATCCTTATATTTTTATTAATAAGTTTTGGTGTAAATTTTTTTATATTTTAAAAATTAATAAAAAATAGAGAAATTTTTTCGGTGAAAAAAAAAATTCCTTTTTGAGGAAGTAAAAAAAATTGTCAATTTTTCAAGATAATTTATCAATTTGAGAGGTTGTCAAGAAAACGTTTTCCTTCTCATTACATAAATTTTTATATTATAAAATGAAAACCAATTAATCAACTTCAATTGATCCGAGTTCGTTTGAAGCCATAATTACCGTAGGGAATTTATTTAAAAAATATTGAAATTGGCAGAAAATACTGGAAATTGCATCACAGAAAGTAACGGGAGTGAAAGTATCGTCTGACTTCAGTCTCATTTCGATTGATGCAAAAAGCCGATGCTTTCTGGGTTACTTTTTTTTTTTTCCTCCACGGCCACTGAGGTTGCCGCCCATCTTTTCATCTGGAATAGTTGCGTAATTTTCAGTAGTCAGAAGGTTAACTTTAAAATTGTTTATCACATAAAAATTATTATTTCTCAAAGACAGCAGGAAGTTTTCTAGGTTATGATGCAATTTAATGATAGGTTTTTTTTAATACAAAAAGATCTTTTTTTAAGTCTTTTTCCATATTGCCTTGCCTACAAAGAGGCCAAATGTCATGCGAGATTAAAGGGACAATTTCTCGCCCTGTCTTACACAAAATATCTGTTTACTTAATGCGACAGTTTTATAACCCATTTAGGCATAACTGACACCTAATGTTGTTTGAGAACGGCTTACTAGAAACAACATTACGTAGTCCCAGCTACAAATTCTGTTTATTGCCTCAACAAGGCGCCCTTCAAAGAAAAAAAAAATTAATCGACCGACCTTGTGCTACGATTTAAGAATCCGTACACCTTTGTAAAAAATAAAAAAAAATTAACAGAAAATTGAAGGGATTCGAGTTTTATTATTTTAGCGTATTTTATTTACAAAATAAAAGAAGGACAGTCGACAAATGGGAGAACATTCGGATTCATAGGGGGAGAAAACCCATTTTGACTGGATAAGTGTTTTTTTTCTTTTCTCTCTTTTTTCGTAAAGGGATCCCGGCAACATGTTATGTCCGAAATGTCCTCCAATCGTTGGAAACCCTTTCTAAGATACAAAAATAAATAATCATAAGAAATAATTTATTTTTCAAATTTCAGAGTCTGATTGAATAATCTGATTTTCGAAGTTGGAGAATTGGATTTATCTCGCGAAAATTTTTGAAAATTCGATTTTCAGAGGCCTATTTAAGACGCCACCGGTGTATCAGGACACTTGAGGAATTGGTAATACTGGAGAGCTCCTCGGTGATAGTTCAGAGCTGGTTAAAAGGGCACTCAGAGAAGAAAGTCAATTAAAGGCTCAGTTCTAGTCAAAAAAACTTTTTTTTTTTCTTCCTTTTTTTTTTGTAGATATACAACAATTTGCTGTTCTTCGTGTATCCTCAAATCCATGGGACTGGAGCGGGAATGCTCCAATGGGGTAATCGAACCCACGACCTTTGTGTCACTGAGGAAGTGCGCATGTTAAAGAAGGACCATCGCTTTAATCCTCTTGGCTACTATTTTTTTTCTTCTTCTCTCTCTCAATCTTGGTCCACATTCATCCATTTCACTGGGATTGAACCCAGAATCCCCAATTTCTTCAGATTTTTCCAAAAGTTTGTGGAGTTTTTTTCCTCAGATTCTCGGATGAAAAAGACTTTTTTACGGTTATTATTTGCTTATTTAAAAAAAAAAAAAAAAAATTTCATCGATATTTAGACCAAAATTGATCTTTCTTCTTGACTTCACGGCAAAAACAGACCTTTTCTACCGATTTTAAAAAGTTTTCGTCTGTTTTTCGGCCCAGAGACACTTTAACGGACTGTATGATAATTATTATTATTTATTATTTTTTTTTTTTTCTTGAAAGAAATTATTGTGGGATATCTCTGAATTTTCTGGTGGTAAACAGAAGTTTTACCGGGCTTATTCAATGGTATTGATTTGTTACAGGCGAATTAAACTTTTATTGACTTTTTTTCCAAGACTCTTGCCCTCTCATTAATCCGAATGCCCGTGGAGAGTTAACATCAGTCATTAATTTTAATGACTTCAAATCGTACCTATTGCCCAATATTTGTTTATATGATTCTAAATCATAGGTTTCGATCATATTTTACAATATAATAAAAAAAAATCTACTTAATTAGAGCATTAAGAAAATTCTCTCATTGAGGTCTAATAGTTAAGAAATTGCGATTTTTAAAATATTATCTGCTAACTTGCCGATTATGAAACAGGTCCTTGAAAAAGGGAGAAACCTGATTGAGGTCGTTTCCCTCAGAAATGTGTAGGAGGTTTCTTTTTATTAAAACCATTTACTTTTGGTAAAATAGAATTTTCAAAATCTCAGCTTTGAAGGTTGTGAAAAATCGGCCAATGTCATTTTTCTGGGACCCGGAATTATAGAGCTCGTGCGTATAATTTTATTAAATTATCTGGTCAGAAAATTGAACTTTAACTCCAATTTTTTTAAAAATGCCATTGAAGTATATCTCTTTTTATATAATGATAGCTGACATTTTGTGTAATGACCGAAAGTAACTTGAGGGAATCTTTTAGACCGCATGATTTATGGCAAGAAAGGTACTCAAGGTTATCGCAATTTCTACTCAAACGGACACAAACCTTTGCCGTAATTTACAAAAGCAAGGTCCTTAAATTTCCTTGCCTTCTTAATCGAATTAGCCTTTTCAATTAATATATCAAATTAATTTTTGGATAAAAGACTACTATAAAAAATGTTTTACACGAAAAATAACTGGATTTCTTTTTTCTTTCAAGTTCTGAAAGCCAAACCATCCAAGTAAATTGAAGGAAATCCAATTAGACGAGGCTTGAATACATATCAAAACAGGGTGACAGCCGGATGGATATCGGAGAAGAAAAAAAAAATTAACTTTTAACCTTTAAGTTAAAATTGATCGAGCTATTCCGATAAAAACTAGGCCACGAGGAGATTTTTTAAATTTTTTTATATTAAATACATGACGTTCGCAGCGCGTTAAGCAAAACCGACAGGTCTGCTAAAAGGAGATTCCGTACTTTGGTGAAAACTGCTGCCTTGAAGCCGTCCGGAAAAACTGGCGATGACGGCCAGCCGGCCCCACAGACAAGATCATCATTGACACCGGGTCAGGAAGACCCTTTTTCAGAGACCGTGCCGTGGAGGGTTTCACAATAACTTCTCTTTGATGAACTTAAAAAATTATACAGAGAGTCCGGAACACATACGTCTGGGAGAGCGTTAAAAAGTGGTTTTATGAAAAAAGTTAAACGTAAACCCCCTAATTTAAATTAAAGAATTTGATGGTGTAGTTTAAAATGCGTTTGGATATACAGGGTGTCCCACACAGAACCTAACTTCGTTATTTCAAATGAGAACCCCTATTTTTTATTTCAGATTCGTAATCTACGCAAAGTTTCAAGTCGATTTGACTATTCATATGACCATTTTCGACAACTTTAAAAAATGTCAAATTTTAGCGTTTTTTGCGCTAAAATCCGTTAAAATCTACCTAAGAGACTCATTTTTTTTCTGTCACAAGTTCGAGCTTCTTATCATCACGCATTCTGCATCACGAGATTTCGTAGCTTACGGCCTTTTTTCAAGTTAAAACCCAAATTTTAGTTCAGAAATGAAATTAGCGGTTGTTGAAAGGAATTTTCTTTCGACCACAAATTTTGAAAGAGCTTCTTTTGTGTTTGTGCATCAAAAATTAAAATTCCGTTAACAAATCGCTAATTTTCATTTCTGAAGTAAGAAATTTGGGTTCTAACTTGAAAAAAGGCCGTTAACGACGAAATCTCGTGAAGAATGCGAAGATGCCTGAATTTGTGACAGTTGAATCTTCGGAAAAAATAAGAGGAATTTTAAAAAAATGAGTCTCTTAGGTCAAATTTAACCGATTTGAGCGCAAAAAACGCTAAAATTTGACATTTTTTAAAGTTGTCGAAAATGGTTATATGAATGTCAAATCAACTTGAAATTTTGCGTAGATTACGAATCTGAAATAAAAAATAGGGGTTCTCATTTGAAATAACGAAGTTTGGGACACCCAATATATCCAAACGCATTTTAAACTACACAAATTCTTTGATTGAAATTGGGGGGGGGGGGTTAACATTTAACTTTTTTTCATAAAACCACTTTTTAACGCTCTACCAGACGTATGCCACGTGTGTCCGGACACCTGTGTACTTAATTCCTATTTAAATAATGAACAAATTTAGTTCACCTATTTATTTCCCAAGGTTAAGACCATTTTGAGCGAATGAAAATGTCAAGAATGTTAAACACCGCCCCATTAAACTAACGGATTAGGATAACGAGTACGTTAGAAAAAAAAAACTTATTTAAAACATTTGCGGGATGAAAACCAACTCACGATGTCCAATCCTACTTATTTAAAACAGATTTTTCTTTTCTCGTATAAACTTTGTAAGGGTACTCGGAGGGCGATAAGTTGGCTTTTGAACAGCGATCTTCACCCTGGATAAAAGCTCTTTTGAACAAGTTTATCTGAAAATAAATGGAGGTGAAAAAATGTATATGGTCGACCCCCCAAGCCATACTTTATGGACCATTTGTAGGCGCACTGACAGAGGCCATGAGCGACAAATCACCATACACCAAATCCCCAAACTCGTTGCTATTTTTTACCTTTCTTTCTTATGAAAGTTGATACTGAAAAAAAAGAAGTTATTTCTCTAGTATGTCCTTTCGTTTTTAAATAAATATAACTAAATTAAGAAATGTTGATAGCCATTTGTGCTTACGGTTGACATGAAAAGCTGTTTTTAAAAAAGTGAACCCGTTATGATGCAAATGATTTGAAATAAGCCACCTGGAGAATATAATGAAAATAATGCAACATTAGTAAAAGGAAGAGAAAAAAATTGGAAACTTTACTCAACTATCTTCATTAGGAAACACATATCCGGCAGTTCTACAGGTTTTTAAAATATCTTGTTATCATTTTCTACTGAAAGAAATTAGACTTTTTAATTGACAGGTTACGGTTGATGTCTAAAGCAGGGGTTCAAAATATCACTTAATTTTTATTTTTAAAAAGTAGCAGGTAAATAAAAACAGTTTTGACCCCTGGTGTAAAGTATTCCGCCTTAAAAATTCAAGTCGGTCTCCCAGAACCCGTAGGGTCAAATTGAGGCGCTCCGGGTACGAAGGGCGAACTCAACATCGGACAAATTTTTTTAACTTCCATAAACTTCCTTAAAGAAGTTATTGTGATACCTCGACGTCTTTTGGGGAAGGGTCTTAAAGTTTTTTTTCATTTTCAGATTCTAGACCTCTTGGTGAATACACCCTTGTAATTTTTATGTTGAGTTCGCCATTTTTTCCCTTTAAATACGTAAAAACCGAAACTTTAAATGCGAATATCTCGAAACTACGTTTGTTGAGTTCGCCCTTCGTACCCGGAGCGCCTCAATTGATTATGCATCTATACCTTTTTCTGTGGGTCCGGCCTTTTATATCATGAAGAGGTGTATGTTTAGCGAAGTACAAGGTGCAAGAAATGTAAGGAAAGGATTTTTTTGGAATGCGGAATGTTCGTATGTAAAATGCCATGTTTTATTCTCGTTGAGCCACATGATAAAAGAAGTCGAATATGGAGATTTTTATCAGGAACGACAGTAACGCTTTTCAGTTGAGGAAAATATCGGGAAGATCGTTGGTACGCCTGGCCCCTTTCGACGCCCTACCCAGTCCCCCAGTCCTCACCCGCATCCCAAAACCTCTGGACGTAGTAGAACCCATAAGGCGACGTCGCTCTATCTTCACGTACCAAAATCAACTTTTTTTTATTAATTTTTTTTAACTATTAAAAGTAAGTATTGTCATTTTTAGAGACCCTCATAAAAAGAAAAAAGAAAAAAATTAAGGAAAAGTTTATTTATCTTTTGTTTTTATTGAATAAAATTTCATTATTATTTTTTTCATATTTTTTTTTATAAAATAATAGGATATAATTAGGAAAAAATATCAAAAAAAATCTATATTTAAATCACTTATAAGTATTCAATTTATTCGTCAATGTAAGTTGTTAACATTAAAATAAACCATCAAACTTTTTATCTCGAGGGCCGGGATAATTTTAAAAGGGACGGCGAGCCAGCGAAAAAATTGCATAACACATTTACGCAATTTTTTTGTTTTAATGGAAACAATTAGAAATTATTTTATCGAATTTGTTTCTTAGTTTGGAGCTCCCTTTGATATAATCAATAAATTTTATTTAAAAAATTATTGAATTATTTGATAGGATTTTGATTTGTCATCTCATTTTCGGTAATTCATGTTGATTATTTGATCCTTTGAATTAAAACTTTTCCAATCATAATGTTTCAATCAAAACGCAAAAGGCAAGTTGACAGTAATTTTATTCAATAAAGGAGAATTTTTATTATTAATTTTTAACTACACAAACCTGAAACACTTAAATGTCTTGCGGGTTACGCACTCCGCTCAAATAAGGTTAGACCCTCGCCTCATCTTATCTTAGAAGATGTGTGGAATACTAAAAATTTAACTTTTCGAGAATCCGAATTTATGTGCGCTTTCTTCTGTTTTGACCCCTGTTGTTTCTGTCGTCCTCCTTTTTCAGCCCCCTTGGGCCCCAATCTTAGCATAGACAATATTTATGCCTTTTCTTCAGACCTTCTGGCCTTTAAAATCATCCAAGGGCTTTTGGCTGGCTTTTTTTCGGTACTTAGGGAAAAAAAACAATAAGTATATGAGGCGCTCCGAATACGAAGGGCGAACTCGACATCGGACAAATTTTTTTTTTCATTTTCAGATTCTAGACCTTTTGAAGAATACACCCATGTAATTTTTATATTGAGTTTCCCCTTTAAAATACGTAAAAACCGATATGCGGCAAAGCTCTTTTTTTCAACCTTTTTATTTAATTTTTTTTTTCTTTTCGAGATTTGGTGATTTTTAAAAAACCCTTTTCTCTATGATTCTGTGATGATTCTAAAATCTCGCCACGAAAATTCCAGAGAGTGACTTTTCTGTCGAGTTCGCCCTTAACAGAAAACTTTAAAATGTGAATATCTCGAAACTACGTTTTGTCGAGTTCGCCCTTCGTCTTCGGAGCGCCTCATATGTTATAAATAAATAAAACTGTGTGACCATCTTCTATTGTCTAACATGGAGGTTGTTTAAATGTTGTTTAAAATGGAGGTCTCTTATCTGAAAAATAGAGAGGGAAAAAAAGAAAGAAAATTGGGTTTCAGAGTAAAAAAAAAAAAAAAAAAAAAACACAGATGAAATCGTAAACAAATTCGATAAAAAGACGTTGTTGAAAATACAAAACAATCTTGAAGTGTTATTATTTATATGTAGGTACGTTTAAAGAAGGAAAACATCATTTAAATAGAGGAACTGATTGTCACAAGAGTTATGTGCTATACCCTCTTTTGGTACTGAAACTCTAGTTTCACTGGAATTTTCATGTTTTTCCTCCATTTTTTGGCCATGAGATTTTTTTTCCGTTTTATTGATGAGTTCTTTGAACGTTTTCCTCCTTTTAACGTATAAATAAATAATAACACTTCAAGATTGTTTTGTATTTTCAACAATGTCTTTTCATCGAATTTATTTACGATTTCTTCTGTTCTTTTTTTTTACTCTGAAACCCCATTTCCTTTCTTTTTTTCCCTCTCTATTTTTCAGATAAGAGGCCTCCATTTTAAACAAGGGTAATTATCTTCGGTTTTTTTACCTTCATCCCTTTTATCTAATTTTTGGGCGTTTTTCACGGTAGTTTGACTTCTTTCAGGCGGTTTTAATGATGCTTTGGGAGAACAACTTATTATGACGGATATTTTAGGGGTACAGGAGTTTTTCGGGTTTCAGCGGTATTTTTTCGTCGTCGGGAACTTCTAGAAGGGGATCTCGAAAAGCCTGAATTTCATAAGTGTAATAACGATAAGAAAATATATTTAAAAAGGAAGGATAAATTCTTGGCACATCTTATCGAGTTACCCTTTTTAGGTGGTTGAAGGGCTAAGAAACAAAACAACGGATAAGTTAATTTAAAAGAAAGTTTGATTTTTAAAGTCAAAAAATATGTTTCAACCCCTTGTTGTTCAAAACAAAACTTTTCCTTAAAAAAAAAAACATTATTTTAATTAAACAAAAAATTAGCTTAATTTTCTTTTGTAAAAACGAAAACTTCATTTACATTTTTATTTTTCTTCTTCCTCAGTAGCGTGTATTTCGGTCATTATTTTAATAATATTCTAAGCCGCGAGGCTGAGTATTGTGAAATTTTATCTGGAAATAAATACCATCAATTTAATTATGTCATTCCTGTTATACACATATTTATTTTCAATTAAACAAAAGAATGACGTTTTTAGCTAACAAAAAGAAAAAAAAAAACTTTTTTAAATTAAAAAATGCCTCGGTATTTTCGCACAATTCGTCTTTTCTAACCTATTTTTAACATCAAGGTTATCTTCTCGGATGTTTACACAAGTTCCCATTGTATTTTAAGACTTTTCATACAGTATTCAATGTTCAATATATTGAACTCCTTTCATATATCAGGCTCCTTTTAATCGAAAAGTTTTGAGGCTTTAAAAGTTGTGAACTCGCATTTTTTCCATGGACACTTTTTAAAGTTTAAGACCTTTTTTCATTCACTCGCCATTTCGAAGTTAAAAGTTCTAAAGGTTTTCAAATTTGAAAATTCTATATTTAAGTCTGAACTCACTCTAGGTTTTAGTTTTTTCACTAGAGGATTTATTTTCTTGGGTAAATACGCTTTTAAAATATTCGGAAAAAGGTTCAGAAAGTCCCCAGCAACCTCAAACATTTACCGGTGGCTCTTTGCCCGAAACGGTCGCCTTACTATGCAAACCCGAGCATGTTGACTGTCTTCTTATTTTTTTAGTCGAAAAAGAAATACTTGAAAAAACGATCGCTCGAGTCGTATTGATTTTTGAGTCTTAAAAAAATACAATTTTACTGAGAAAAGATTTCACCTACTTCGCCCTTACAGCCTACGGATTTTATGGACCACAAAAAAAATCGTGAAATTTTTTACGACCCCATAACCAAAGTGAAAGATTTCTTTTAGAATTAAAAAAGTAATAAACCAAAATTTATTAAGAGGCCCTTAATCAAGTAGGGAACTTCAAGGTAGCCTTGATAATGGGAGTTAGGTGAATCAACTTCCTTACCGGAAGGCTTTTAACCTTTGTTTGAATTTCACCTAAGTAATTTATCAACAAAAGCCATAAAAAAATCCTGTGTTTTAAAATAACCTTGTATAAACACATTTTTAGGTCTATTTTCCCACTTTTTCCAAGAAATGTGACGTCTTGAGGGGGTTCGAAATTCCGGATGAAATGTGTTACACTGGAGACGATACGGGCGTAAAATCTTGGGTTCAAAGAGATCCCCAAAAAACCGAAAATAGAATTATAGGTACGGATGAATTCCCCTGAGGTAAATAAGGGGAAAGATATCCACAATTCTACGAAGAAGATTTGATTTTTTTCTCCTTTCCTCGGAGATAATATATCTTCATATTATACACCTTATACCCTCAGAATCTTGTTTCACTCGGTGGTTTTTATTTTCATTTTAAAAATTTTTCTCTCTCAAAGAAAAGTTATTTTGACTCTCTCCATGTTTTCTGGGAAAGGCTCACCCAGTAGAGAAAAAATGATTTGCATGAGGTCCGACCGTCACATTTTTTCCAGGACATTTCACGGCCGCAGTTTTCATCAGAAGATTGCCCGGAGAGTCTAGAGCTTTTTTTTTCGCATTTACTTTTTAAAATAATTTTTTTTAATTGTAAACGATTAACCACAACCCTATTTTCGTTAATTACTTCTAGACAATCCACTTTGAGAGGGTTTTAACAAAATAGGTGCGTGTTTTCGCATAAATTTTCAAACATTTCAAGACCTACCTTATGCAAAACTTATTTTTACCGATAGCTTTTTTTATTGAATAAAATCTTCCATTCTATGAAGCCGTATAGTACATCTCAAGATTTAATTTCATTTTTATCTCCTGAAAAGGTTTAGGTAAAAAAAAAGTCTAAAAAAAAAAGTTTATTTTTAATATGTGGTTATTTTTATAATATATATAGTCAACAACCCCACCTGATAGGCAGTGGAATATCAGTTTCGTTTTCTTTCTCTCTCCCTAGTTAGCTTATTTAATTAAAAAATTTATAACCATTGTATATATTTTTATTTTAAAAAACATTCCTAATTGTTGTTAATGAATTTTGAGTGGTGAAAGACAAGTTTTTGTGATTTAAAAGTCATGAAGTGACAAAACTTGGTAGCTAACAAGGTCCTATTTTCTTGATTTGAATAATCCAATTAAAGCTGACATGGTGCTGTCCTCTGGTTTGTAGATTCAAATGAAAACCATTTAAAATGCAGTATGCGTTTCAGGATGCAGATTCTTTCTTGAAATTCTTTCAGTATAAAAAAGGAAATATGCCGTAACTGAACATAACAACACCTTTAATTAATTGAAATCGTATGTTTTATTCCGAAGGGTTTTTCAATTAAATCAATGTGATTACTAGAAAGAGTAGATTTTCGTGAATCGAGTTATCGAGAGACGCAGGGCACCTTCGTTAACAAGAAAACCCATTTGCTTCGCCCTCTTCAAAATGGAAACGAAAGAGTAAATTGGGCGATGCAGCCTTTTATCGATTCTATTTCCACTCGAGTGTCGAATATGAGCCCAAATATGATGGGAGAAAACTAAAGTCCTTCCGAGTCGGAATTTCTACTCAAAAGAATGTGTTTAACGTTACTGTATGAAATTCCGTTCTCTAATTTTCCTCTTTATGTAAAATTATATCAATTCCTCTTCTCCGTTTCAAAGGAATTTCAATCCTACAAAATGTTACATATTTTTCAAGCAAGTATCATTTTTCTGCTTTCCGGAGGAGTTGTTGAACTCCTCGACAATTTTGAAATAATATTTCTTTGAGAAACCGTTGAAATATCATAAAATCTGACTTCTTAGCCTAAAAATTAAAAGTTAAGTTAAAAAATTTTTTGGGGAAAAAACAAAAACGCCAGGATATCTGGAAAAAAAACGAGATTTTTTTGACAAAAAAACACGCCCACTTTTTTATTTTATTTTTTTATTTTTTTAAGCAGGGACGAAAAATGAATAGATTGCGCTACTTTGATGAAGTTCTTGTCGATGCAAGCTATAGACTAGTATTTCATTTATTAGAGTGCGAAGTTTTTCCGTATGATGGGAACATCGACGTAATTAGGTTTCAATACTCCCTTTAGATCCTAACATGTCATCCAAACATGAATACTCTATTATCACGATCACATCACCCCCCTCTTTTTTTCAAGTTAATTGACAACTTTTTACGAACTCGTGTCAAAAAATGGCATGTAAAAACCTTTTATTTACACCTTTGAACGGATTTAAAAGTCAAAAAAGATATTTTGAAGTTCTATTCAAGCTTTGATTTACTTTCTCTTTCATCCTGTCTTTCAAGTGATAAATCGTTTGATGTGGAGAAAGAGTAACTAGGAGGATCATCTCTTATTCAGATTCCTTCATTCTCATTTTTTTTCAAACCCACATTTTTTTTGTAATGTCTTTCCCAAAAAGAGACTTTTCTGTTATTAAATGTTTATATTCATAATTTTGAAAACATGTAAGCTTCAGAAATCCTATTACCTCTAATGTCGTGGATTTTCTGAATTCTGAAGGAAATTATTTTAAGAGGTAGGTAAACAGGTTATTTTTAATTTTAAAAAAATCTCAAAATATTTTCTTTCGACTTGATGAACTTTGATGTTGATGGTTCAAAAGTAATGACGGTTCAAATTTCGGGTTCTGCAAAGGTCTCATTTAACAGATGAGAAAACAACCTAAGGCCACCCCATCAATAAACGTTGAAAAGGCTAGTTCTCTCTGTTTTCCCAGGGACTGATTAATATCGCAAACGTAGTGTACCGAGGTGACCTTTTTAAGCCCTTTGGCTCTTACAAGCCATTTCGACAGAGCAGAACCCAATTTTAACAAGTTATTTTTTATTCATTTATTTTTAAATAACCTTGAACCTCATAAACAAGGTAAGCTTATTTAACAAAAATTATTTTAAATAGATCAATAGCAATATTCTTTTTATTAAAAAATATATTGCCTTTCGTATTCTTATCACGTTCCATCCACGATTTAAAGCTCTTGCGATTCATCCCCTATTTTCAGAAAATATAGATTTTTAGTTATGAATTTTAATAAGACGTATGACTTGAAATATTAATTTTATTTTGTCACAAAAAAAGTACTAGTAGTAAAGTACAAGTATGCGCCATGAAGTACTAGTATAAGTAAAAAAATAGTACGGGAACTTCCTTAAAGTAGAGGGAAACGTTCTACTTTTTCATCCCTAATATCGAAAACTTTTTTTCAGTATCAAGGTAGAAAAATTAAAGTCTATCCCCAACCAGGCCTCACGAAACGGGCGAGGATACCCCAAATTTCTCCCATCTATATTTTTTCCTTTTTTTTACATTCCATAGTATTTAGTGGAGTTCCAACCAATACTACGGCCGTATCACATTAAAAAAAATTTAACACACAGACCTTCGCCATTTTTGCTGATTCTAAAAAAAAGCTCTCGTTTTCAAGATTACTATGAAAGGAAGATTCTGTGAAATGGATGAAAATTATGGCCGTGAAGTTTTCCGGAAGAATGCGACGATGGCCAGAGCCTCAGACAAAGTTGAGATCAAATTACACAATCTTCTTAAATAGTTGAACAAAAAATTCCGAGAGCGATTTAAAAAAAAAGGCCGGAGCAATGTCTGCTTGAAATTTCAAAAACAGAACTGAATTTCAAATCATTGTCAACCTTCTGTTAGTTTTTAGGAAAAAATAATCTTGCCATCTCATTCAATAAAGTCCTAATCTTATGAAAGACAAAACACTTTTGGGAACGGCTGTTCTCTAACTTTTGCTCTGTTTGGATTGGAAGTGGAGGAAATGATGGGGTATAGTAGGGGACGGTCTCCCTTTTATAGACAAAGGACTGGCTTTTGTAGATATCCCTCGTAAAGTCTCCGTGTTCCTTCAACGAGTCATAACCCTGACCGGGAGGATTTCAATCATCATCCTCGTACCCTTGGAGTCAATAATCCTTCTACGCAAGATGCTCTATTTTGCCCTTCAGATTTCGTTTTTCCCACTTTTTCTCCATCAAACATTCTTGATAAGTACATTTTTCAATTATTTAAACTATTCTTCTGTCACCTCAAGCGTTAATTCCCGCGAGGTGATCATTAAATAGTTTTAATCATAGTTGTTGGTTCAATCCGGCTCAGCTCATGGGTCCGTTGTATTCAAAAGACTTACGGGGATTATTGAGCCTATTGTTTAAATCTTTTCTCCTCGTCCACGTTTTAATTAAATTGGAATCCGATAGCTAAAATGGCGTTCGAATCAGTAGTAGAGATTTTGTTTCAATTTAACAGGCTGTTTTTGTAGCCCTTTATTCCTACAAAATAGGTCAAATAAAAGAAGTGCGACGGAAGGCTTTGAGATAAGAGTTTGGTTGGCCGCAACTTGTTTGGCGTTTGTGACAATTTGAGGTAATCCCCCTAGAAATCCCTTACTCTTTTCAGTAGAGGAGACTCCTTTGAGCCTTTAGGCTTTTATTACCTTAAGGTAAATTTTTCGTCCAAAATGACCCCTAATTGTGTGTAGGGGAGTATCTACTTCCAAAGACATATCAAACGCAAAATTTGTTGGATTTTTGCTATACTTCTTCTCCTTTTTATTTAATTTCCAAGCTCTAATGGTCAGAAAAAAATCTCGTTTTACCAGATTATTTGGAAGGATTCCTCATTTTTGACATAAAACTTCCTACTTACCTGACTTGGCTGTATTTAGGCTCAATTGTCCGATTTCGGCAAAGAAACTTCCATCATTTTAGTGAACTTTTGGGTGTTGTCTTCTTTCGAGTGGACTTTTTATTTATTTTTTTAAACCAGATGTCCAGTTCTTCTGCCCAGATTGGTCGAATGGACAGAACCGGCTGAGGGATCAATGCCACTGTTGCCCGTACGCCTCATATTTTTCGCTTCTAAAAAAATGAATAAAATAAGAAGTATTTTGATGTTTACATTCGGTGAAAATCGGACCAATGTAGCGGTTTTTTTTAAAAATCAAATAGCCATATCTTTCGAAATACAAAAATCTCTACTGAAGATTTCCAGTTCAACTATTTACGAATATTGGGTAAAAATTTGGTAAAAATCGGGAGAAAATGGTGGCCGTGAAGTGATCCTGAAAAAATGATGATGAATCAATTTGAACTTGCGAGTTCTGGAAGAACTTTCCCCAAAAAATCGACAATAACTTCTTTAAAAAGTTAAAATGATATCGTATTACGTTGATGTTTTCTTTTATTTTTGTTTTTCGAGCTTTTTTTTCCCCTAAAAAACTTTTTTCATTCTATCTACGTCACAAATCCGAGACGCTTTCATATTTTTTAATTAAGAGGCTTCCATTATAAAAAACGAAATGTTTTTAGCGCGTTCAGCATTTTGATGAAATTGTACAGCATCAGATGAATCCTCTTGCGTCTGTATATTTAGGCAAGTGAAGATTAATTTGGATCTGCTTAAACTAATATCGATTTTCAAACAAATTAAGCCCTCTGCTCGTCAACACAACCTTAATTGCTCATTGTATGTGAGATTTCAAGTTTCCATCTGATGATAACTCACCGATTGCAAAGTCTTAATCTAAATTAACACCAAGTCGTAATTCATAAGAAACATGTTTGATCGAATTTAATTTTAGAGCTCCAGGAGTGAAATCCCAACTTTTCGGTTTTTTTAAGCACGTTTTCTAACCAATTTTGTGGGTACCCCGAAGCTTCGATTCCAATGTTTCTTTTTCTATTATACATACAAGTTACCGCTCCAGACATGCTGAACCGACACATTCCAAAATGGCGACTTTCATATCTACAAAGGACACCGCCAGAACAAAGGGATTAAGAATCAGCTGTCCTAATTATAGAAATGCACTGCCATCCGAACCGAACACCTACGCAAAACCTTTATAAACTCTCCCCGGAATTCCTAAGCAGTCTTTTACTTGCGAAGCTCCGTAGCGTTATATTGTATTTTGTTTTCAAATTATAAAATAAAACTTTTTAAAAACCGGAGTGTTTGAAATTTAAAGTTAACTTACATAAAACTAATACTGGAATACTGGACAGCGAGTTTTTTTTTGTAATTATGATAAAAACAAAAAAAAAAATAGAATGTTTTTTTTTTTTTTTTGAGCGAGCAATAAGGAAATCGCTCTTAAATTTAAAAAAGACCCGCCCAACGGTAGGGTCATGATGGCTTGGCATAACTTATGCACCTAAACTTTTTGGGCTCATTCAATCAAACATTTTCTGCTTAGGTCTTCTGGGAAATACATATTTTAAATGAATTCAAAGTAATGAAATTTTAAATTTCAAAAAATTGATCTGGAGCTGACACCCAAGGAAACTTTTTAAATCTATGCAGTTTTGCCACTGACACTAAAAAAAAACTTAAAACTAAAAAAAAAACTTAAAATTTAATTCGTCTTTATATTTTGAACAAAATAAGAAAAATATGTAAGAGTGTGTCCCTCTTATTATAGTTGTTTGTAGTTCCGTTAGGGGAGCCACCCCTATTTTATAAACGCGGGTGAAACGACTGATAACGTGATAAAGATTGTGTTTCAACTTTCACGATTGATATTCAATTGTAGAATCTACGTGTAATTTAATTTATCTGTTTAGGTATTTATTTTATTACATTGTAAGTTTTATACTAATTTGTATCTGTTTAGATGAATAAATCACGTATTTAAAGAAAAGAGTTACAAATTAAATTACTCGTACGATGGGTGGCAACAAGAAGTTGCTTTACGTCCACGTGATTAAGGTAGGAGACGAGCAGTTCGAGGTGGCAGGATTGTCCGAAGATAAGAAAACATGGTTTCAACTGCCTGCAGATGAAATGAATTTGGATTTGCATGAAGAGCTTGCCGAAAATACGGTCATAAAATCGACAATCACGGCCATAAAAGCCCTCAATGGGTACCGGAAGGTGCGTATTAAACTTGATTCGGTTTTAAGGAATATATATTTTGATGAGGCCGGAAATTTGGCTTTTAACGATCTTCCGTTGGAAGAAGTGTCTGACCATGAGACGTTTCAGACTGATAAAAACATTGATTATGCTGAGCGAATTAAAGAGCTGGAACGTCTGCTCATTGATAAAGAACCTAAGCTGGACCAAGTTGAAAAGAGGTTTATTCTTACCAAATTTGATAGGAAACAGAATGTTTCGGCTAAGGAATGGATGTCGAGATTTGAAGGAGAATGCGACAGGAACCAGATTGCCTCCGAGTCGAAGAAAATTGAAGCGATGCGCTTCTTTGTCGAAGGATCACCGAAGGACTGGTATGAATCTAATTTACAAAAGATGGGATTAAAAGATTGGGCACTATGGAAACATTCCTTTTTTTCGATTTTTGAAGACAATGGTTGGTCGACGGTCCGAAAGGCATTCGCATATAAATATTTATCAGGATCTGTTATCGATTATGCATTAGCCAAGGAAAGGTTGGTTTTAGAAGTTTATCCTGATGGTTTAGAGTTGGCCAGAGTTCATATGATTGTACTGGGTCTACCCACAGAGGTACAAGATGTACTGAACCGGCGAGAAGTCATTACAATTGAAAGGTTGTTTTGTGAGCTGACTAAGCTTGATGAATCATTTTCTAAAATGAAGAAGAAGGATTATCCGACTAACCAGAGTAAGAAACCGGCTCAAGAGGCTGATATAAATGGAAACCAAAATAAGAAACCATGCTACATTTGTACAACCTTAGGTTTTCCCAATAGGTACCATAGTCCATCGGATTGTAGGAACAAAGGTAAAACCAACTTAAAGAGCAATTTAGCCGAATGTTCTGAGGAGGACAAATCAATCCTTAATATCATTTCGGAAAACTGCAACGCCCGGGAAAACTAAATCAGCTGTTACGCCTAGATGTCGTTATAAATGATACATTGAAGATCAAAGCCATCTATGACAGTGGCGCAAATGTAAGTGTTTTAAATCAGAAAATTTCTGATATTTTTAAGACTGATTTATTTGAGCATGGACATACTATAAAGACACTAGGCGGATTTAGTTTTGCAACGACCCGGGCTACCGTTAAACTTAAAATTGGAGACATCTCAGATTATTTAGACGTATATGTCGTATCGAAGAAAGATTTTGCATATGACCTTCTACTTGGTCTTGATGCTATTCAGAAGTTCTGTCTGATTCAAGATGAAAATTTAAACATTTCCCAAAAAGCAAATGCTAATCAAAGGATTGTTAAGATTGATAATATTAATAAAATATGTCGAAATAGTGATACTATTCAAAAGATGGTTCAGACTGGATGTAGAATTGGAACTTCCAAGATGGCTATAGATATTCCAAAGAATTTAATAGATGATAACGATATTCAAGAGAAAATAGCGCATGTTGAAGATCAACGGCAGAAAGATGAACTTTTTAATTTGTTAACAACTTATAGACATACATTTGCTAGTGATAAATTTGATGTTGGAAGGCAAAGTCTAAAGAGGCAGAAATTCGACTGATTCGAGATGAGTATGTCAATTCTCGCCCCTACAAATGCTCTCCAGTTGATGAAGAGGAAATAAAGACCCAAGTTAAAAAATTATTACAAGCTGACTTAATTCAAGAGTCCGAATCACCCTTTGCAGCTCCAGTCACGCTGGCTTTCAAGAAAGAGGATGGGAAGAGGACTAGGCTATGTATCGATTTTAGAAAATTGAACAAATTGATTGTTCCCGATTGTCAACCATTTCCAAGGATACAAGATATTATTGATCGAGTTGCTAATTGCAAGTACTTTACAACTCTAGATATAAATTCAGCCTTTTGGTGTGTTCAATTGAAGAAAGAAGATAGAGAAAAATCTGCGTTTGTGACATCGTCCGGGAAATTTGAATTCAAAGTACTCCCATTCGGACTTAAATCTTCTCCGGCGATTTTTCAACGTATTCTGTCTAACATCATTCGTAGAAATGATCTGGATGATTTTTGTGTGAACTACATAGACGACATTTTGATTTTTTCAAAATCTTGGGATGAACACATGCAACATATGAAAAATTTCTTTGGGCGATGGCTGATGAAGGTTTTAAACTAAAATTATCAAAATGTTCGTTTTGTGTCAAGTCGGTTAAATATTTGGGCCATGTCCTTTCTGAAAATACAGTTTCCCCGGCTTATGAGAATTTGATAGCAATCAAGAACTTAAAGCGACCGACTGATAAATCAGGAGTACGTAGTATTTTAGGCACCATAAATTTTTACTCTAAATATATTCAACACAGTGCAATCAAATTTGAACCACTTCATCGTTTATTACGCAAAGAGGTGAAATTTATATGGTCGGAAGAATGTGAATCATGTTTTCAATCAATTAAGGACTATCTATGTTCCGCGCCGATCTTGTCCATTTACGATCCGGCTAAGCCTGTTGTGATCGAAACTGACGCAAGTTATCAGGGCATTGGGGCCTCATTAAAGCAGCCTCATGAAGATGGTTTACTACATCCGGTCGCGTATTTTTCGCGTAAGCTGTCAGCGGCGGAAAAAAAGATGGAGGTGATTCATTTGGAATGTCGTGCCATAAAGGATGCCATAAAACATTGGCAATTTTACTTGATTGGAAAGGAGTTCGTTGTCTATAGTGATCACAAGCCTTTGGAGAACCTAAGAACGAAAGCGCGTACCGATGAAAGGCTTGGAGATCTCATTCATTATTTGTCACAATTTTGGTTTAAAATTATTTATAAGCCTGGAAAAGACAATATTTTAGCGGATTTGTTATCGCGGAATCCAGTGATGGAATATTTTGAAGAGGAAGACGCAATCAAGACAGTGAACATGGTGGATGTTTTGGAGATTTTAGAAGATCAGAAAGAGAATAAGGATGAATTGAGATCAGATAAAAAACTGGAGTTTCGTGGAGGTATTTATTATAGGAAGTGGCGAAATAAATCTAGAGTCTGCATCTCCCGAAATTTGGGGAAACAGATAGTCAATAGAGTGCATTTGGATTACGGGCATATAGGATCGTCTCAAATGATTGCCACTATTCGACCACATTATTATTTCCATGGTTTGGACAAAATAATAAAAGAATATTGCAAAAGTTGCACAGTATGTCTGGAAAATAAAATGAGACGAGGAAAAGCGATTGGACTACTATCCCGTCTCGGCCCTGCTACGCGTCCATTTGAAATCATGTCAATAGATACAGTTGGAGGTTTTGGTGGTAATCGGTCGACAAAACGATATATGCACATACTAATTGATCATTTTAGTAGATATGTTTGGATTTCGACTTCCTCAACACAAACGGCGTGTGATTTCGTCAAATTAGTTGACTCGTTGGATCAGAAAGATCAAATAATGATGCTTCTAGCGGACCAGTATACCGGACTGCATTCCGATCGTTTTAAATCTTACTTAGGCAGAAGAGGAATTCAACTAATATTTACTTCAACAGACTGTGCAAGCTCTAACGGTCTGAACGAGAGGGTAAACCAAACATTGGTGAATCGTATTAGATGCAAAATGAATACCGATAGAAAAAGATCTTGGGCCACGATAGCCCAAGAATGTGTAAAGCAATACAATATGACCGTACATGGTTCAACGGGATTTGCCCCGAATATTTGATGTTCGGATGTACGAAGAAAATATCTCCGTTCATGGATCCCTCGAGTTCTTTTGGGGAGGACCGACAACGGGCACTTTTTAACTCGAATCGCTCTTTTGAAGCAAATAAAGCCAGGGTCGACAAGACGAGAAGTGAACACGTTTTTCGTCCAGGGGATCTCGTCTATGTTGAAAATGGAAGCCGTCTCAACAGAAATAAGTTGGATCCTGTTCGGGTTGGGCCATTCAAGATAATTCGACGCATTTCGTCAACGTTTTACGAAGTATTGACGGCTCGTAAGCGGAAGACTTCTAACTTGTTTCATTCTTCCAAGCTTACTCCGTATGCTACTGAGCAACGGTCTTCAGGGGGGGAGGTGTAAGAGTGTGTCCCTCTTATTATAGTTGTTTGTAGTTCCGTTAGGGGAGCCACCCCTATTTTATAAACGCGGGTGAAACGACTGATAACGTGATAAAGATTGTGTTTCAACTTTCACGATTGATATTCAATTGTAGAATCTACGTGTAATTTAATTTATCTGTTTAGGTATTTATTTTATTACATTGTAAGTTTTATACTAATTTGTATCTGTTTAGATGAATAAATCACGTATTTAAAGAAAAGAGTTACAAATATACTCTTGTGACAATCAGCCATTATCAGAAACAAACATTCCCTTTATTATTATCATAATATTATATTACTTTCTTGATTTCCTGCCCCATAGAAAACTTAGGACAAACAAAGTTTCCTCCATTTTGCCACTAAAAGTACTGATTTGAAGAGCTTCCAAGAGCTTTAAAGATAAGTAACAATAGGAGGGGGAAGTATACGAGGAGGGGGAAGTATATTGGAGGGGGAAGTATACGGGAGGGGGAAGTATATTGGAGGGGGAAGTATATGGGAGGGGAAGTACAACGGAGGGGAAGTATATGGGAGGGGACGGAACACGGAGGGGAAGTATAACGTAGGGGAAGTATATGGGAGGGGAAGTATATGGGAGGGGAAGTACAACGGAGGGGAAATACAACGAAGGGGGAAGTATATGGGAGGGGAAGTACAACGGAGGGGGAAGTATATGGGAGGGGAAGTATAGCAGAGGGGACGGAACACGGAGGGGAAGTATAACGTAGGGAAGTATAACGGAGGGGAGGTATAAGGGAACGAAAGTATACAGGAGGGAAAGAATAAGGGAGGGGGAAGTTTTTTTCGAAAAATTTTCCGGTTCTTCCTTTTTTTTCGAAGAATTTTCCGGGTTTTCCTTTTTTTTCGAAAAATTTTCCGGGTTTTCCTTTTTTTTTGAAAAATTTTCCGGGTTTTCCTTTTTTTTGAAAAATTGTCTAAGTTTTTGTTTTTTTTTTTTTGAAAAATTGTCTAAGTTTTTTCCCTAAAATTTTCCGTTTTTTTTTTTCGAAAAACAAGCTGACGGACGGACGGCCTGAACCAGAGAACTTATGATTGTTATGATCGCTAATTAATTTTCCTCTACGGGGAGTGGAAGACCCTTTTCCCGATTATAGTAACTCCACTAATGTTAGTATCTTGAATTTTTAATTTTATAAGAATATTGACGCTGCTTTTTACAAAAGAATTTTTAATTAACGTATCTAATTATTTTAAGTAAGGCGAGAAAACTGTCAAATTATAAAAAAATTTCTTTTAATGAGTTCATATTTTTTTTCTTCAAGAGGCGAAGAACCTCGAGGGTGATATTTTGACCAAGTTGGCGATTCAGGAGGCCATAATGGATGAAAATATGAGAGGGTGGCTTTGTCGAATGAATGGGGTCTGCCCCCCGGGGGAGATAGAGAGAGAGAGGGAGGACTGAAAAGAGCGTTTAACAAACATTTAACCTATATTATAGGGGTTAAAAAAAAAATTTCTATCTCTAATATTATATTATGTTTCCATGCACGTGATCCACATCAAGAAATCCCTGGGTTATCATGTGAATTTCAATGAATAGAAAACGTGCCTTTCAAATAATATGAGCAATAGTATGAAGCCTCGAATTCAACTTGCTCAGATTAATTTTTTCGTCTTAAGTTTTGGTACGCCTAAGGAGCACTTGATGTTAATTTTGAGAGAAAAAAAAAAGAGACCATTTTTAACAATTTCAAAATAAATAATAACACATTATGCCAGATTTCCTCAGAATTTTGTCCAGGAAAACCCCTTTTTATTGATTCACTAGCTTTATTTCACCGAATTTCGGACTTTTTCCTCGGCTTTTTCATCAGAAACGATTTTACGTAATTATTTAGGCAATTTTCATTCTCTTTTGGCCAGTGATTTCACTTTTTACTTGATTTTTTGGAAGGCTTCTTAGTTTTTTGACCAATGAACCCCGTTTTCACATGAGTTTTGTTGTTTTTCACCTAAAACATGGCAACCAGACGTTCCGGACGAAGCACAAAAAACTCAAAAATTTATAAAGATCATATGTAGTTTTGACCCTATGGAGAGGGGAGGGCTCATTAAAAAAACCACTTGTCAAGGGTATAAAATAACTTCTCTCAAAGGAAGTTAATTACCACACCAAAATCGCTAAGCTCGTCAAAAGTTTTGAAAAGTTCGATTTATAAAAATTTCAAGATTTATTTTGACAGTTAGTATTCTTTCGCCCTTAGGCCATTCGCCCAATGAAATCTCAGTTCCAACTTTGAAGTCTTTTTTCTTTAATAAGTTCAACCTTTAATTTTCTCCGTTAAAAATTATTCATCCAAGAAAGTAACTTTTTATTTGAACTTTGCAAATAACTCAGATTAGACAAATCAGGTGAAAGAAAATTTCAGAAAGTCGCAACTTAAGATTTCTTTAAGATTAAAGGAAGGATGTGTGGAGGGTGAACTTAAGTTGTTTGAGAAAAAGGCGACCTTTTTTTAACTTTCTCTTCCACTTACATAGGTTTTTTTTTAAGAGTTAGGTTTAAAATTTCATTCAGGAGGTAAAATAATTTTGAAAATATTTTGCTTTAATATTGAGAACAGCGTTGTAGCTTTGCTCTCTGCGGGTTTTATTCACGATCATGGTGTTCTAGGCATAAAAATTTTTTTTTCGATAAACAATAGTGTTCATTTTATATTGTTTATGTACCATTTTTGACAAAGATAAAGCAAAAAAGAGCCTGCAGCTCTTTCAATCCACAAAACAAACATTTTGTTCAATACATCTATAATATTGGAAAAACAATTTATTTTCCTACATGGAAAACAATTACTGATAACGTTGCTTTTTGATATTAACAGCTATGGAGGGAGAAAAACGGATATTCCACGACCGGTTTCGGTTCGTTTTTTCATGACGCCTCATCAGGTGGATTAATGTCTAAAAAAAGCATCAGAAAGAGAAATCGTCCACCTGATGAAGCATATTCTGCCGAAACTGGTCGTGGAAAATTCGTTTTTTTATTATTCTCTCTTTTTCGTTAGCATTTAATATCAAAAATAACAAATTTTTACACAAAACCACCTTAATGCTAAAATTACTGGCAATAATAATTTAGAATCGTCTGCTTTGAGATTCCGGAATAATTTTAACATTTGGAGGTTTAGAGTATTATCACTTTGAAATAAATAAAAGATAAAAGAAATTTAAAATACCTCTTTTATACTTTGAAATATAAGATTAGATTGTTAAAAATTCCATATTCAATTGAAAAATGATCTTGGAAAAGAAAGTTGATTATAAAAAAGGAGAAGATTTTAGATTAAACTTGAAAAAAGGGGTGATTGTATGACTGTTTTAATTTTAAACAAGTGGCGAGCGTAATTGAAAAAAATTTCCATGAAAACCGTATCTTTGATGTCTTGAATAAATTTGTTGTTTTAGATGCTGCCTGGGACCTGGTGGGAAGCTTGGAAGTTTCAGATTCCTTTATATACGGTGATTTTCCTCTTGGGAACCATCGGAAACATCCTGGTTATTCTCGTACTGGTCAGAAATCGTGGTATGAGGACGGTAACGAACGTCTTTTTGCTCAATCTCGCCGTCTCCGATTTACTTCTGGGCGTCCTTTGTATGCCATTTACACTCCTCGGATCCATTCTTCAGGACTTCGTTTTCGGACATTTTATGTGCCGTCTCATCCCATTCATGCAAGGTAATTTTCTATCTTATCAAAATGAAAAGAGTTCGTTAGTCGCTTACAGAAGTAAATAAAATAAAGGCGAACAATGAGTTTTCCGAGTTAAACATAATTAAAGCACCACCTCTTCAACAGTCCCTTAATTACTCCTAATTCTATTTTAATTATCAGCGAGTTTCCGTTCAACTTCCTCAAAAGAAATTTATTTTTAGAGCCTTCAAAATATCTGATGACTTGTCGGTTCTGAAGAGCCACCTGATAAATCTTCTTTATGTTTTTGACGTGCGTCAAATCTTACATTCTATCGGATTTTCAAAATCATTCGAATTACGTCTGAAAGGTTGGAAACCCCAGAATAATTTATTTGACGGTGGATTAGTTAACTTTTATTTCCCTTTACACGATTCCATTTGAATATTTCTCACTTCCAACAGCTAAGGTTCTGAATAAAAAATTAAATTAATTTTTTTCCTTCTTCTTCAGCCCAAAAATGTACTTCAAACAAACCATTTGAGTGGAAATATACTCATAAATTTTTTACCTCCACGATAAAAGGTTTCATCGGAAAAAAAATTTAATATGAAATAAAAATCTTATTTTCGGTTTACCAAAAGCTTTTTCGTAAGCACACCCCGGAAGCTAAATACGCTTCAAGAAACAGATGACTAAAGAATGGCTTTTTCCATTTTATTTCTATCAATCAAAGTCCTGGTTTGGCTTTTTATTTTCATTTTCTCAACTTGAAAAACTTTTATAGCACTTTGACAAATTGAGGCGCTCCGGATACGAAGGGCGAACTCGACATCGGACTAATTTTTTAACTTCCTTAAAGAAGTTATTGTGATACCCTCAACGTCAGTTTTTTTTCATTTTCAGATTCTAGACCTCTTGGTGATTACACCCATATAATTTTTATGTTGAGTTCGCCATTTTTTCCCCTTTAAATACGTAAAAACTGAAACTTTAAAATTGTCGAGTTCGCCCTTCGTATCCGGAGCGCCTCAATTGTTAAAAACTAGTTTAAATTCAACTTTTTAATTTATATTTAAAACGCCAGCTTGCGTTTTATTAAAGTCCGGCGACAGAAATTTCACGCCTCAAGCGATGTTACAGTTAGAACCACAAACTGTCAAACATTTAAGGAGATCCGCTGACCCATTTCAGGGCCTTCTCAAATATAAGGGAGTTTGACGTTCGTACTTGAACGTTAAATTCCAAGTTCTCCAGAAATTGGCGTGATTAAAATGGGATAAAAAAGTAGAGCAAAAACTCTTGGTTAAACATAAAAGCGTTGTGAGTTACTATTTCTGTTTTGAGTGGGACCCTGTCGGATGCAAAAGGCAACTCGAAACTCTAATCCCCGGTTATAATTTATCGCCAGCCTTGTTTTAGAAACAACCCTGCCAAGCTTAACTTCTCATTTCTATTTACTAAACCATTAACTACTCCTTTTTTCTCCCCTTTTTACTACCTTTTTTCTCTCTAAATAAAACTCTGTTAAGAAATTTTTTTTACTTCAACCACGTAGCATTTTAACTGTCTCAATGGGGAGAGGGTTCCAGGCACAGTCTGGGGCTCTCGCCATATTTCCAAGGCGCCCTCTCTACTCCTCTAGTGGTAAAAAGACGATATTTCTGCACCATAAAATCTTCAGAATCTATGTAATTTTGTTCCACAAAAAAAACCAGTGACAAAGTATTCACGATACTTGAGATATTCTGATGTGTTTGCATAAGGAAATTGCCAGGTGATAGATTGCCGGAAGACTTTTTTGAATCTTCCATCTTATCGTCGAATCTGGATTTTTCGCATGATAAAAAGCAGGAAGTAAAATATTCGTTTATTTCTAAGTAGAGAATTTTCGAGAACGAGATAAAACGTTTATTTAATTTTCTTCGAAATTTCACGCTTTGTTGATTCAAAAGTAGGACCACGATGAGATTTCCACTCCTCTACTAGGTTTATTTATTTTATTTTTTCCAAATTGCTTTTCGATTTAAAGCCTAATAGAATTTCCCTTTTTTTTCTTAACCTTAATTGAGTTTTTAAATTGGTCATTATTTACAAAAAGGTACAAAAGAGTACAGAAAAAAAATTTAATTAAAATATAGAAACCTAATTAATGTAGGGCGCTTGTTAAGTATTCAGGATAACGGATATTTATGATTGTGAGTTTAAAAAAATTTGAAGTATTGCAATAGAATCACTCGAGTATGTACAAGTCCACGTATTTCTCGGGTTAACAATTAGCTTAATTTCGTTTTAAATGCCTCGCAGGGGTTAACCCGATTTTAGTTCGAGGTTTAATAGGGTTTGTAAAATTCTTTTCCGAAGATGAACCGGATGAAGCATGATCCCCATTATTTAAAGCTGATTAGGTTCAGTCTCTAATTTACTAATCGGCCTCAGCTCTCTATTGTAGCGGAAATTCCCCGGAGAAACCCGCAAAACTTTAAATTTTAAACATTCAAATATTGTTTTCAAAAATTTTAAATTAAATGTTGTAAATAATATTGAGGGAGAGAGGACGAAAAAAAAAACATATTCCACGACCGCTTTCGGCCTAATAAGCAATTTTTAATATTAAATCCCGTAGGATAAATTCGAATATTGATCTTTACCGATCTCAACTTTGTCTGTGGTTCCGGCCGGCCGTAGCATTTTTTTCCTGAACACTTTGCGGCCACAGTTTTCATCCGATTTTTACCAAATTTTCACACAAATTTTTTTTTATCCGGTGAAGAAGAATTAACAAAGGCGATTTTTGAATTTCGAAAAAATGGAGATGTGTCTGTTTGAAATTTTAAAAAATTCGCTGCGGCCGAACCGTTAATCCGATTTTCACCTATTACTCCTTATATTTTTTAAGAATTTTTGGTGTAAAAAATTGACACTTTTTAATTATTATTTTTTTAGTAGGGAGAAATTTCATACTTCTACCCATTACGAGAGGCGCATCCCAAGGGCAAAGAGCCCATTATTCCCACCTTGACACTTTAAAAAATTTTCGAAAAAAAGAACTTTTCAAAAAAAAAATAATAAATTGAAAAATAAAGGAAAACCCGGAAAAATTTTTCCGGGTAAAATAAGTCCTAAGTTTTAAAAAAACTTAGAAAATTTTTTGACAAAAAAAAACTCGGAAAATTAAAAAAAAAAAAAAAAAAAAAAAAAAAACTAGGAAACTTTTCGAATAAAAATGAAAACTTTCCCCTTCCTTATTCTTCCCCTCCCTTATACGAGTACTTTCCCTCCCTTCGTTATAATTTTAGTTCCATTATACTTCCCCCTCCGTTTTACGTCCCCTACGTTATACTTCCACCTCCTATATACGAGTACTTCCCCTTTCCATATACTTTCCCCTCCTTTATTGTTACTTCTCTTTAAGGAAGTTTTCGTTGGAAGCTCTTCAAACCAGTACTTTTTAAAAGAAATTGCAACACTTTCTCTCTCTCTCTCTTTTATTTTTAAGTGCTTATAATTTGTTCAAAGGAGGAAAAAAAAAAATTAAGAACCCAAAAACCACCCCAGAATAAATACATACCTATAATAAGAGCTTAATAATTTATTAAGGCTTTTGGGTTACGATATTTATATCAAGGTAAAACCAGACAAAAATTAACATTGTTAAAATTCTATGCTTTCAAGAGTACAAAATTAAAATATTTTAATATTTAAAAGTCTAGGTTTTATTCAAGGGCGAAAATTAAGGGATTCTCTCTTAGTTTTACTCAAAACTAGTTGGATGAATTTCTTCCTTAAATTTCCTTATTTATTCAAGACTTATGCAAGAAAAGCTATGAATGTTTTCCTTGAAGGTAGCATAAATTTTAAAAAAGTGTTATTTTTATGTATTGTGGACTGTTTTGACATTAATCGGATTTCAAATGGAGAGTGAATCCACATGTTTAAAGGGCACATTATTTTAGAAACGTTTAAACGAAACATTCGGAATGCTCATCGCAAGCAAAGGAAACCTCAAGCATTCCTTTCCTCATTCAACCCATTCTTCATTGTTCTCGGAATACAAAATGAACAAACACAATTAACCTACTTATAGGATTGACGAATAATCACACGTTTTCGTTAACGAATTTAAATTATTTATAATAATAAGAAAAATATTTTTAGATATGTAAATGCACGGAAAAAAGGTTTTCTTTTCTAAATATGTACTTCCTGTGAGTCCTTTTCCACTGTTAAGAGAAGCTCCCTTCTGACGCAATGTTTTCTTACTTCAAAACAACCTTTTCACCCTATTTTAAAGAGTTTTCAGGGTTTTTTTTTCCAGATTTATTTGCTTTTCTTTGGATTTTTGCCTTAAAACCCCTTCTGATAGATTTCAGGCAGGAAAATACACTTTTTCTTCCGCATTTATGGATTCCTCTACAGTTTTTCAGCAGAAAATCACGCTTTTACCTTCTCTTGAATCTGATAAATTACAGTAGCTAATCAAATCAAAGAAATTTTAGAATGCCATGGAAAGAAATGATTGTATTTCGATTGCAACTCAAGTTTCAATGTGCCGTTTTCGTGGATTAGATCGTTTAGGGCGCCTTCAATAGTCTTCTGGCTTCTTTCCAATAAAAGTTTATGAACCCACGTCTTTAACGAGACTCGTTATGACTTTCGCAAGGCTCAAAAAAAAATTACCATTTCGCATACTTTTTTTTTTCTAAGCGGAAAAAAAATTTATCTCAAAATGCCGCCTAGGATTTCAACATTTTGTGACGTTTTGTAATGAAAATACTAAACCCCCTGGGCTAACGTCTGTTCCAAAACAAACGAGTCTGGAGACAAAAGTAAACCCAAGTTGTCACACCCTAAAAAACGAAAATCGCAAGGACATATGTGGAAAAGCAATTATGTAACACTGCAACTTGTTTATACGTAACATGTAAAGACCTCGTATTTAAGCTTGCGTTTTTTAACTTTCTTCAAAATAAGTTATTGTTAAGCGCAGTGCGCACGTTTTTTTCATTTTTTAAACCTTTTAGGCTCCGTAGGATCTTTTGAGAAAGTTTCTGTCAGGGCACAGACTCGCAAACCTTTTTTTAGCCTCAATATTTTTAAAAGAGAAATAATTTTGATGTTACTTTTAACTTCCTCAAACTACGGAGTCTGGAAATCCCGCAGGGTGTCACAATAACTTCTCTTTGAGGAAGATAAGAGTTATATATATATAATATGGAGCGCTCCGGGTACGAAGGGCGAACTCGACATCGGACAAATTTTTTAACTTCCTTAAAGAAGTTTTTGTGATACCCTCGACGTCGGGTTTTTGGGGAAGGGTCTTCCAGTTTTTTTTCATTTTCAGATTCTAGACCTCTTGGTGAATACACCCATATAATTTTTATGTTGAGTTCGCCATTTTTTTCCCTTTAAATACGTAAAAACCGAAACTTTAAAATGCGAATACATATCTCGAAACTACGTTTTGTTGAGTTCGCCCTTCGTACCCGGATATATATAAGATAAGTGATACCCTCCAACGAAGAGTCTTTGGAAATGTCCAGCCTTATAAAAGAAAAAGTTATGAGGTTGTTCGTGGTGGCGGCCGTCTCCTCATTTTTCCGGAATACTTCACGGCCGTAGTTTTCATCCGATTTGCACCAAATTTTTAGTCTTTAGTAATTATCTGGAAAAGAAGAAAGAAGAAGAGGATTTTCGGATATTCGCAAATGGCGGATTTCTGTCTGAAGTTCAGTTTTTTGAAGGAGAATGTTTAATTCTGATAATAGCTCCCTTGTCAATGGAGTCAAGACTTTTTTCTCATTTAATATTTTAAATTATCTCTTTATCATTCTTATCAGAAAAACGAAAGAAACCTGGGGGATTCAATTTAAGGGATTTAACTTGTTAAATTACCCCACTTAGAGAAATTTCCCGTTGGGGCTGATCTAGATCGATTTTTTTATTTAATTTAAATTATAAAGGGGTTTAAATAAGATCCTTTCATTTTATTTTATTTAAAATCCATTCTTTCAACTAATGAAGATTAGGGTTAAAAGAGTTTAACGTTAACGACCATTCTAATTGACAATTACCAAGTCCGAACACCCCTCATGTAATTAAAAACAAGAAAATTTATTAGCCATAATGGCTGTTTTCACTTTGTTTATTTCTTAAGGCTTTAGGATGAGCTAGTTTGATAGAAGAGCCCTTCGGACGGTTTAATTTACGCGGGAATGTCTAAAATAGAGGGAGGGTAAAAGAGAGGAAAAGAAACTAGGGCGCCACGTGGCTTCTCGAGGATGGAACGCTCCTCTTTTACTCCGAATTGTGGAACCCCGGAATATTTTAATGCCCATCGTCTGAACCAAATAACACAGCTTTTTCTCCTCCTTTTTTTTTGTGCCTTTTTTTATACACATTTCTTTCTTTATTAACTCATTCTTTCCCTAATGATCTAAACACAGAACGCCCTCTTTATATTCATAGTCTATCGATTGAATTTTCTTATATGAACAATAAAATTTTATACAATAAACAATGATTATTTTCTTTTTACCCTAATTAGCTACTACCCCTTCCTTTTTTGATATAAAATATAAGGAAAAAAACTTCCTTCATACGGAAACCCTCAAATAAAAATTCTCTCAAATGTACAAATTAATTTGGAAGAATCTCTAAAACATAATGAAAACCCGATGAAAATAGCGTGAGCTGTTCCAGACATGAACTGTCTCTGCGCTTTTTAGCTCTTTGACAAGGGCATTTTGCTCAAAAATGGTAAATTTTGTTTTAGTTTTTGGGCCTGCTCTTTTGTTGTTCTATCTTCGAATAGAACAATCTAGAATGCTGATAGTTTCTGAGGATGAAATTGGATGCAACCATAATATTAATCAATGCGAACTTGAAATATCAACTGATGTAAATGTATGAAGGCACTATAAGGAGGTATGAGCTATGTAAATAATCCAACCGAGCGGGAATTATTAAACGATATTAGGTTAACCGGTTAACCGGAAGGCAAATAAAAATTACGAATTCCATTTTTTGCCATGCAACACAGAAGGTATTATTTTAACATCAACATAAAAATTTGCAAATTAAAAAAAAAATAAAATTGAATAAATAGAAAAAAAATAAATCTGACTAAAATTGGAAAATTAAGTATACTAATTATTAATTAATAAATAATAAAATAATAATTATAGTCTAGATTAGGCTAACCCTTAATACGTAACGGTCTTGACGAACTGTATTACCTAATATTTTAACTTCCTTCAAGAATTTATTGTTTTACCCTCCTTGTAGGGTTTTTGGGGAGGGGTCTTCCAGACCCCATGGGTCAAATCGATCTGGGGTCAAATCGATGGGGTCTTCCAGACCCCCCTGGGGTTTACCCGACTTTAATCGATCATGTATTTTTAAATCCGATCTCAAATTTGTCTTCGGTTCCTTGAATTTCGAAAAAATAGCGGAGATTATAAAAAGCGGAGTTTCAAATTTTGAAAACTGTGTGGCTGAACAGTTGAGGCGCTCCGGGTACGAAGGGCGAACTCGACATCGGACAATTTTTTTTTTTCATTTTCAGATTCTAGACATTTTGAAGAATACACCCATGTAATTTTATATTGAGTTTGCCCTTTTTTCCCCTTTAAAATACGTAAAAACCGATATACGGCAAAGCTCTAACTGCGATATCCGAGCGGGTACGAAGGGCGAACTCGTATTCTAGTCCACTACCCCCACTCCTCTTGGAACAGCTCACCGCCACGAAATAAAAATATATTATACATTTTGTGAATTAATAATCGTAAAAAATATTCGAAAATTTTTAAAAAACCCTTTCCTCTATGATTCTATAAAATCTAAAATCTCGCCACGAAAATTCCAGAGAGTGACTTTTCTGTCGAGTTCGCCCTTAACAGAAAACTTTAAAATGCGAATATCTCGAAACTACGTTTTGTCGAGTTCGCCCTTCGTACCCGGAGCGCCTCAGTTGTTCCAATTTTCACCAAATTTTTACCACATTCTCTTTATATTTTTTCACAATTTTTTGATGCACGGAATTTTTTTTATGGTAGGAAGAAAATATGATAGTTTTACCACGGGCGAGAGAGACATCGAGGAATGTAGCAGGTCCACTATTTCTTGATAAATTCGTTGTTTTCTCTCCCATTGCGTGTCTGTCTTTTCACACGAAGACTTTAATTTTTCTGCCTTGATACTGAAAATTTTATTTTAGATATTAGGGATGAAAATCTATTCAGTTGCCCTACTTCACGGAAGTTTCAGCAGGGAACTTATTTCTTAGACTGCTCTAAAAATCCAACTTTTCTAGGTTATATTGTGAGTTTGATAGGGAAAATTAGAGAGGACTTTAAGCGTAAAATGATCAGGTGAAGGGGATTGCGTTTGAAAAGCAATTTCCTCAGTTTCCGATTGAAAAGATAAAATAGTAACACAAAGCATTCATCTCAAGCAGGTAATAAATCCTCAAATTTTGTTTAGCAATTAATTTGATTTGGCACCTTAAACAGTTAAAAGGAAAAATGCCGATGGAATAATAAATAGAAAGCTGTTTGTGTAGAAGGGGCCATTACGAGGGCCTTGGTCCATATTCTTTGGGTTTCGTGGTCTCTCATTTATAATTGGATTCGTTTTTCCAAGTTCGGTCTCGACGGTCTCGTTAATTTGTGAATATTTTAAAATATATATTTTTTTAAAATCCTTTGGGGGAGAAAAATGGCAAAAGCACATACCCGAGAAGAGTACCTATATTGAATTAGTTTAGTTATATTCTAAGGGGAAAAAATAAATAAAAATGCACTTTAGTCATCGTATTTTTTAATATCAATTTTTCTAGCACTGAATAAAGTCCTTTTTACCTTCAACACAAGTTGACTTCAATTTGAAAAAATTGAATTAAAATTATAAACAAAATAAAAAGACAACAAGGAGAATGACCAAAGGGGAGTTGTGAAACAAACCTCGCTTTCGGGCTGATTGAATTGTTCGTAATTAATCATCCGAGGCCCTTTTGTGGGAATAATATGTAGGTATCCGACGTCTAGGGAAAAACAATGGTGGTAGAGAGAAAGGGTTAAATGTCGAATGGAAACTGGGTGTATTTGTTGTCAAGATCTCAAGCGAAATTACTTCCTTAACCAGATTTTGAAGCTAAAAGCCTTTCAGAGATCAATTATTCGGGTAGCAATCATATTTCGGGGGTTAGGAGTCGAATAGAAATAATAATGGAACGCGGGAAGAATATTATTCAAACGGGATGATCCGACAGGGAATAACGAGTGCCCATATATTCACTTGAGAGGGGGACAAATTACTTCCCTGTACGCTGTCCTCCCTTATCACACATGCCATTCAAATTGAAAAACCCTTAACACTGAAAAAGGTTCGACTTACAAATTTCAATCACGCTCCGCTCTTTTGAAAACCGAATATTGACGAGACGTCCTGTTCCGATTTTTTTTTTTTATCCTGGAAAAAGTGAACGTATCAACATTATAAAATTTCAAGGACATTATTCACCATGATGATTAGGTAACATAATACTTATTTCATAGACGCAATTATCACCTGGCATCAAGTAGCCCTTCTCGCCCTACTTTTTGCCCGGTTTGTAGTTGATAATGAATTACCCTAGATTTTACCGCTTTGAAGAAAACGACAACGAAAGGGTTCATTTATAGTGTTAATGGCCATTATATCATGGAAATAAACTTGAAATTTATTTAATGCCGTATAAATACAATCAACTACTTAAACAGTAGCAATATATTGCAAACAATTGTAGATAGCAAATTGGGTAAATAAATACCGAATTACGTGTAGAGCCTGAAAATGAACAATAGTTAAACCGATTCAAAATAAACACTTTTACCATAAAATTTAAATAAATAAATAAAAACCCGATTTTTATTTTTTTATCTTCCTTAAAGAAGTTATTGTGATACCCTCCACGTCGGATTTTTGGAGAGGGTTCTTCCAGACCCTGTAGGGTAAATTCGAATATGGACCTATATCAACTTTGTCTGTGGTTCCGGCCGGCCGTAGCATTTTTTTTTACGGAACACTTTACGGTCACAGTTTTCATCCAATTTTCACCAAATTTTTTTAGCCGGTGAAGAAGAATGTAACGTGGGCGATTTTTGAATTTCGAAAAAATGGCGGAGATATGTCTGTTTGAAATTTTAAAAAATTCGCGGCCGAACCGTTAATCTGATTTTCACCAAATTTTCACCAATTACTCCTTTTATTTTTTAAGAATTTTTGCTGTAAAAAAATTGCCACTTTTTAATTATCATTTTTTTTTGGTAGGGAGAACTTTCATGCTTCTACCCATTACGAGAGGCACATCCCTAGGGCAAACAGCCCATTATTTCTACCTTGACACTTAAAACATTTTTCAAAAAAAAAAAATCGAAAAAAAAGGAACACCCGGAAAATTTTTGGAAAAAAAACTTAGAAAATTAAAGAAAAAATCGAAAATATTTTCGAATAATAATAAAAAATTCGCCTTCCTTATTCTTCCCCTCCTTTATACTTTCCCTCCCTTCGTTATACTTTCATTCCATTATACTTCCCCCTCCGTTATACTTCCACCCCCATATACTTCCCCCTCGTTTTTCGTCCCCTCCGTTATACTTCCCCTCCTAAATACTTCCCCTTCCCATATACTTCCCCCTTCTATACTGTTACTTCTCTTTAAGGAAGTTTTCGTTGGAAGCTCTTCAAACTAGTACTTTAAATCAAAATAAAAGATGTTCAGCAAGGTTGACTGGCATAAAAAAATTATACTTCCCTCTCCTATATTATTCCTTCTCCTTAAGGGTCCGTTATACGACTTATAGCGGCGTTTTTCTTTGTAGTTTTGCTCCAATTTTGCGAGAAAACTGTTGCTTTTTTAAAATTCTTTCACTTTGATTTCGCTTTAGGATATTTTTTAACTTAAATAGGTACAACGATTTTTCTCAAAAATTTAGAAATTCTGTAAAACGAGTTTTTTTGGGGAAGGGTCTTGAAGACCCCGTAGGGTCAATTCGAATATGGATCGATACCGATATCAACTTTGCCTGTGGTTCCGGCCGGCCGGCCGTAGCATTTTTTCCGTAACACTTTACGGCCACAGTTTTCAACCAATATTCACCAAATTTTCACATGAATTTCTTTAGCCGGTGAACAAGAATGTAAAGAGGGCAATTTTCAAATTTCGAAAAAAAAACTCCTTAAACTAGGAAATTTAAATGACTTAAAGAGTTAAAAGGCTTCTTAAACTTTAAAGACCCCCTCCTTGAACTTCCCCTCCTTTATATTTCTCCCTCCTTTATACTTCCCCTCCTTAATACTTCCCCCTCCTTTATTTTTACTTCTTTTTAAGGAAGTTTTCGTTGGAAACTAGTACTTTCTCTATTTGAAGCGAAAAGTTGGAGGAGAAGTTTGTATTCCTTAATCTTGCGCTTGGAAAAGTTAGCCTAAAGTTAGCAGAAAGTGGCAGCTATAAGTGATGTTTAAGATTACCAAGGCACCAACGATATATAATCAAATTGTTAATATTTTATAAAGTATCTGAGTTGTTGAAATGTAAGGTATTGTGAGATAGAACTTAAAAAAGGAGAAAGGTTTTTTCTTTTCTTCAGAACGTTTTAAGCTCCCAGTAATGCCCGACGGATTCTCAGACTTCTTTTTTATCCTTATGGTTGCAACGCCTTTTTTTCCTCTTCTCTCTCTCCCTTTCAGCAAAAACGAATCGATTCCACAGGGTATTTACGAATTTCTGGCTCTAATTAGCCACCTGCCCTCTTTTAGAAAAGAAAATAAGACTCCTGAGGATAAAGAGATGTTCCGGGGATTTAAACCCCACGATAGCATGGAAGGGGGATTACATTCGGTGAGTGAAGCTCGTTTCCGACCCATTAACCAAACTCCCGGACTAAAGGAACTAATGACGTCACACTCCTCACAGGAATTTCCAAAGGAACTTGATTCCGATAACGTTCAATTATCCTGTTAAAAGCTCAACCATGAGGTTCCAAATCTTTTCTAGAAAAACAATTTGTATTCCGAAGAAGACAATAAATTTTTTTAACGCACATAATCTCTGCAAAATTCTGCGTCAAAAGCCACCAAAATAAAGCATAGATTTTTTTTTTAAATTCTGTACAAAATTATAGATGCAGAGAAAGTTTTCCTTCAAAAAGAAGTACACAGCGCGACTCTTTTGATCTTGTTCGTTAACATTTTTCTCGTCTCTTTTTTTAATGAACTTAATTAAATTATTCTTAAAACAAAAAGTGAAGCTAACAAAAAGGTAGAAAATTACGGTTCGAATTTCCGGCTAGAAACAAACATCTAATAAAGTCGCCAGTTATGTTATAGAAGCTTTTGTCGAGTAAGTATAGAAAAGCACTTTGGCAACCTACTTACAAATTATTTTACCTGATCCTTTTTCCGGTCTAGAAGTAAATTATTTTGAGCCCCTGAGCGAACCTAACTTTAATTTAGTTACGCCTTCATGATTACACTTCAGAGAACGGAAATTCGCCCTTGGCATCAGCTTAAACGACAATTAAACCTTTATATTCTATTTTTTTAAATCCTATTGGAAATACCCTGCGAGTTCCAAAGCTATCGGTTGAGGGAGTAAAAAACGAGTTCACAATGAAAAGCGATAAAAAATTTTATGGGCCTTTTTCGATTTAGTATTCTTTATTACTTTCAGATTTTTCAATAAAAAGAATAATTCAAATTGTTGTAAAAGAAAGATTATACTTTTATTAAACCTGTAGCAAGAACGTTTTCTGGCAATGTCAAGGACGTGAGGGGAATCAAAACCTTTCCCCGTGAACCGTTTGCTATATTTTAATCGCAAGAAGCAATAACGTCGATATTAATGGTGTCCTTAATTTTAACCTAATAAAGCCTTTATTAATAAAACAGCCCTCGAATAATTAAAATAAATGGAGCGGGGAACTTAAAAAAAAAGTTGAAACATGTATCTTGAAGGGCGTTTTAATGATAACTTTCAATTAATTTTCACGGCCTACTGGACAAACTTGGGCAAAAACTTTACGCCGAGTTTTGGTACTTAATCCAAATTTAAAACCGTAGAAAACCCAATTTTTTTTCCATTTTGTTTTTTTCAAGCAAATAAATAAATTCTGAAGAGTTTTCAAACAGAATTTGTTATTTCCATTATGTAAATAAGATCTTTTTTGAGAGGAATAAAATCGAATATTTAAGAAACAAATTATAAAAATTTATGTATAAAAACACCTGAATTGAAGAAAGACGAGTGGAAGATATAAGTAAATAAATCTGAGGAAAAAGTGATTGAAGAAAATTCACCCAAGTGTAAACTTCTTAGTAATGGCTGTATGATTTAATCAATTTTTTGTTAGTAGCCACAATTTTCCCTGAAAAGTTCAGGGAAAAAATTAATTTTGCAGCATCGAATGTGGCGGCTAGCCTAGGACCCTGATTGATCTTTCTTTCGATCGTTTTTTACGCGTGAAAACGTTTTTCTTACGTTTTTCGGCCGACAAATAACTTTTTTAGAGAATTTCAGGGAGTTTTTCTGATCATTTTTTGAATAAACACCCGTTTTGCCCAACAAAAACCATTTTCACTGGTTTTTGGATTATTTTTCTTGATCTTTTGGCCTGGATTCGGAGGGGAGGTTTTTTTTAGGTAGGTTTTTTTTTTCATTTATTTAAATTTTTCATATATAAAACCCTTTTTTCCTTTTTTTAAGCATCCGTTTTAAGAGGTTTTCGCGCTCCACCACCCCTTTCCAGAGAAAGGACGTTCGGATTGCTTTCCTCATTTTTTCTAAAGTCACTTTCTCTCATTTTTCAGTAAAAACAGACCCTTTTAACCCGATTTTTGGAATTTTCATCCATATTCTGCTCGAGTAACATTTTGTTTCATTCGGTTGTCTAAAGTTAAAATCCCTAAAAAAACCGTTCCCCTTCTTGTTTTAATTTGTTTTTGTAATTTGTGTATGGATGAAGAGTTTTCAACTGAATTAATTAAATCCATTATCTAAATAAGCTCTCTTTTGAAGAGAAATAAAATTGAAATTTCTTTATAGATTTTAATTTTTATTGATCCGATCATCAATTCAGAATTTCGCTGATTAAATTATGAAGAGTAAAAAGAGTAGGGAAAAGTTTCGATCCATAGGGATTTGAACCTACGACCTCTAGTTTCGGGCTCATTACTTTACCAACTCTCGCTGAAGATGGACCCCAGAGGTCATAGGATCGAATCCCACCGGAGGCCAAACTTTTTCCCGCTCTTGCTCTCTATAATAATAAAATTGAACATTTAAAAACCAAAATTAAGTAAAAAAATTGTGTAAACACAAGTAAAAATTGTACACCTGAGGAAAAGCGGCTTAAGGAAAATTCACAAAAAGCTTGTTTTTGCAGCATCAAGTGTGGCGGTCAGCGGTTGGACCTTGGTTTGTCTTTCTGTCGAACGTTATTATGCCATCTGCCATCCTCTCAGGTCTCGTACATGGCAGACGCTCAAACACGCTTACCACCTAATTGCAGTTGTCTGGATTACGAGCTTGGTCGTCATGTCACCGATACCTGCTTTAAGCCACCTCATTCCGACCAGCAACGGTATATAAAATCGATACTACCAAAAAAAATTAATATCCTATAGAAGGGGGAGCCTCGGAAATCGGAATTCTATGAGATTTCCGATAATTGAACTGAGATTAAAATCTGCTTTAATTTTTTTCAGGTCATCAAAAATGTCGTGAAATATGGCCGAACGACGAAATCGAAAAAGCGTATACGGTCCTCTTAGATTTTTTATTGCTCGTCCTACCTTTGATCGTTATGGTCACAACATACTTACTTGTCGCAAAAACCCTTTGGCAAGTTTACGAAACTCATCCAAATGGTAAAAAAAAATTAAAGGGAGAATAAGAAAAAATGAGATTTCCCCCCACAGACAGGTCAAGCGAAAGACGAGTTTCTTGGAAACAAAGTGACAAAACGAGCCCAAACTTGTTAAGAAGATCGAATACCGAAAAAGCACTCAAAAAGAAAAAGAGGGTCATTAAAATGCTGTTTGCTGTCGTCTTAGAGTTTTTTATTTGCTGGACTCCTCTCTACGTCATAAATACGGTAAAATGTTTTTAATTTACAAAAATTTAATAAATCCTCGTTTTCAGATAGCATTATTCGCACCGGCTGCCGTATATGAAAGGTTGGGCTACAAAGGGATTTCCTTCCTCCAGCTTCTCGCCTATTCTTCAAGTTGCTGCAATCCAATAACCTACTGCTTTATGAACTCAAGCTTCCGTAAAGCTTTCCTTAAATTATTCGGATGCTTAAGAGAAGATAAATCCGTCAGTTGACAGTCGATGAAGTCAAACCTTTCTGAAAGAAACGTAAAAACTAAATTAAAATTTCGAATATTAAATCCTTTTTTTTATTTTTCAGAAAGTAAAAGTCGCCAAACGAGATTCAGAATTGACTCATATTTGAGTTATAAAACAGATTCAAGAGTCAATTGAATTACGGATCACGTGAAGTGAAATGAATCCAATCATGGATAAATAATCATTTAAAAAATATGAAAGTAAAAATTATATTTTTCAGGACGAAAAAGGATGTTAAGGAGAAAAAGGGTTTGAGTAAAAAACGACTGATTTTATTTATAACGCCAAGACTCATTCTATGAAGATTGTTTTTTCTTATATAAGTCAACGAGGGTGTATCTGACTACAAGGTCCTTGCCCTAAATCAGAGATCGTATACGATTTGAGCCAAAGAACCTTTTTGGAAGTGATTGTATTACTTATTTTGATGAAATTGGCGAAATTTTTTTTATGAAATCTCACGCTGATTGAACGTAAAATAGGCTTTTAAACCTAGGAAAACAATTGAGGCGCTCCGGGTACGAAGGGCGAACTCGACAAAACGTAGTTTCGAGATATTCGCATTTTAAAGTTTTCTGTTAAGGGCGAACTCGACAGAAAAGTCACTCTCTGGAATTTTCGTGGCGAGATTTTAGATTTTATAGAATCATAGAGGAAAGGGTTTTTTTTAAATTTTCGAATATTTTTTGCGATTATTAATTCACAAAATGTATAATATATTTTTATTTCGTGGCGGTGAGCTGTTCCAAGAGGAGTGGGGCTCCCGGAAAAGGAGTGGGGGTAGTGGACTAGGATACGAGTTCGCCCTTCGTACCCGCTCGGATATCGCAGTTAGAGCTTTGCCGCATATCGGTTTTTACGTATTTTAAAGGGGAAAAATAGTTTTGGCTAATGCCTAGGACAAAGCCACAAAAAAATAAAAAAAAATAAAAAATAAAAAAAAAAGGGGGGGGGGAAAGGGCAAACTCTATATAAAATTACATGGGTGTATTCTTCAAAAGGTCTAGAATCTGAAAATGGAAAAAAAAAAAAAAAAAATTTGTCCGATGTCGAGTTCGCCCTTCGTACCCGGAGCGCCTCAATTGCTAACATATTTTGGTTGTTGTTCCCCCTTTATGTACAAGACACCCCTATTTTGACCGAGTTTCTTAAATTTTAAGCCAAAAAATAAACTTTTCAACGGTTTTTTGGGAGTTTTCTTGATCTTTCAAGAGTTTGAGACTTTTTTTAGGGGGTTAGTCTTGGCCGGGACCTTTTTTTACCCATTGCTTCTCCCGATCATGCAGCAAGAAAAAACCGTTTTCAACCCATTTAAGCCGTTTCTTCATCTTTTCACCTTATTTTGGGCGATTTTCTCTTCTTTCCGAAGAACGCCCCTTTTATTCGGTTTTCGGGCACTGGTTCCTTTACTCCTGATGTTTTCTGTGTGAAGAGCAATCATCACCAATTTTAATCAGAAGTGGAGAGACATAACTTGCCATTATCTAAAAATTTGAAGTAAAAAAAGCCATGAAAATAAAAGAAGCTAGACTGCAGTATAACACAGCGGTAAATGAAGAAAAGAAAGGTTTAAATGACCTAAAGCTATTAGAAACGGAAAATTATTCCAAAGAATGCTGGAAAATTATAAATGAATTTCGGAAACCCAGACCACAACCAAGCTCGCATTTAACACCTGATGATTTTAATAAATACTTCCAAAGTATCCCATTGAAAATAATTGAGTCAATCGTAAAAGCCCCACATAATCATAAAATAGGGGAGAATTTAAGGGTAAATAAAAATAGTATTTTCCTAATGCCAGCGGAAGAAACCGAAGTTGAAAAAACGCTAAAAAATTTGAAATGCTCAGATGCGAAGGACTACTATGGAATGAGTAACAACTTTATAAAACGTATTTCCCTTAGTTTATCCAAGCCCTTGACCATGATAGTCAATAAATGTTTCTTGGAGGGTTACTTCCCTGAAAAGTTAAAAAAATGTGTCGTGACCCCTGTATATAAAGGTTCTGGAAGTCTGAGTGATCCGTCTAATTATCGGCCTATAACGTTGGTTCCTATTCTTTCAAAGGTTATAGAATCTCTGCTGGTTAGAAGAATGGTGGGTTTCCTTGAAAAAAACAAAATGATATCAAGTACACAGTATGGAGTCAGATGTAAGGTTGGTACTGTCGATATGCTCGCTGATATGATATGCACTGTGAACCGAAACTTAAATGAGAATAAAACCGTCAAATTAATCACCACTGATCTCAGCAAGGCCTTTGATACTGTAAATCATGATAAGCTGTTTAAAAAACTTCAGGCCTACGGCATAAGGGGGGTAGCTATGAACCTATGTAAGAATCTCCTATCGAATCGATCTCAGTATGTCAAATGGGCAAATAAAATGTCAGGAAGATGCTCGATAACAAATGGGGTGCCACAAGGATCGATAATTGGACCTCTAATGTTTATATTATACGTAAATGACCTAATATGAATATAAAAGGTGTCGAGCAGTACCAATATGCGGATGACACCCCTTGGTGATAGTCGCAAATAGTGTAGAGGAGGTGAAAAATATATCAATAAATGCGATGTCCAAGTTGGAGGGATGGTATGCACTTAATAATATGGCTGTGAACGAAAAAAAAAAACCAAAGAATTGTTAATCTCGTTAAATTATAAGAATTATCCACAAAATGATACATGTAAAGTTTTAGGACTAACCATTGATACCCACCTAACGTGGGAGGACAACATAAAACTAAGAATCAAGAAACTGTCATCTCTCTGTTTTTAATGTTAATCTGAGATTTGTGATATCAGAGGAGCTAAAGAGGCTAGTCTATTTCTCATTATTTCAAGGAGTCATGTCTTATGGAATACTTGTATGGGGGAAGAGTGTGTACTTAAAAGAGGTACTACTTGTACAAAAACGATTCTTAAGAATAATGTATAACCTAAAACCAAGAGATTCGTGTAAAGCTATATTTGAAAAAGAAAAAATCATGACTGTTGTAAATTTATATGTATAAATGTGTTGATGTATATAAAAAAGAATCTTAACATGTATAATCTTGTAAATAGTGTAAATAAATATAATGTAAGAAACAAAAATGACATAGAATATCCGTTTGTAAAAGGCTAAAATTGCTAAAAGTTTTGAAATAATAGGCATAAAAATGTTAATCACCTGCCCGCAAAGGTTAGGGACCTATCAGAAAAGATTTTGAAAAAAAATTAAAAAATGGTTAAAGAACACCCAATGTACGATATGAGAGAGTTCATGGAAATTAGATCAGAAAGTATGTAAATAGGTAGTGTAAATAAAAATATTGTATAGGTATTTATTTAAAAAAAAAAAAAAAAAAAAAATGTATATATTTTAAAAAGAAAGTAATCTGATAGCTGTTTGTGGATGGCAATGTAAGCATGAAAATATGACGTATTCAATCAAATATTATTAATGTATGATAACGAATAAAAATATCTATCTATCTATCTATCTATCATGAAGGGCATCTGTTTCTACCAAATTTTCTTATTTTTCTAAAAATCATCTAATCAATATTTGCCGTCTCTAAATTTGAAAACTTTACTTCCTTGAGATAGAACCTATAAATGATACCTCAATAACCTTCCCAAGATTTTTGAACAACGGGCAGACTATTGAAAGCTGGTTGTTCAATATCCATCCAAAAATGTTTTTGTGACAGCTTTAAGAATAAAATGTAATCATCAGAAAAAAAGGCTCAAATTGAATTTTAAATAGCAACTTTAATAAAATCATGGAGTACCAAATAGGCTCAAAATGTTATGACATCACTTCGTAAATTGAAGCTACTTAGTTTAAATATCCTTTTAAACAAAATTTGAGGTCCTTTACCTAGCAAATTTTCAACCCTCAAGTAAAATTCGACAATAACAAGCAACCCAGAATGTAAAAGTAGAAGTGGTGGAGAGAGACATAATAGAAGCTGCCAAAATTATTCAGAAAAATGTCTCACACCACTTTTTCCAAAATAAGTCCTACATATCCTTTAAATAATTGTGAATATGAGATCCGTTTATCTTTTTAAAAAAAATTATTGTAGATATTTCTGTTGTTTGTTATGTCTGTGATGTAAATATGGTTCAGCGTTGTAATATTGTTATTTTAAAATTAAGCGTGCCTTTGTTAATAAAATGTACAAATAAGCGTTTTCATTTTTTTTATTGGCCAAAGCGTAGGTGATTAGTCAAAATTTAAACAAAACAAAACTAAATAATTTATTTATCAACAAAATTTGATATAACAGCCGGTTAATACTGCGAATTGAGGCTTATGAGGCTTTCAGCGCTCCGACTGGTCGTCAACGGCGAGAGCCTCAAACCAGCCAGTCGTTTATCCCAGTTAGCGACAGATTTTCCTCCTAAAAACAAAACGTTCAAGGAAACCAATAAATTCATTTTTTCAATCTAAAGATTAAATAAGAAAAAAATTTATAATCTTTATTTTCGGCGATACTACTGTACAATATAAAAAAAATACAATTTATCACAGAAATGCAAGGTTTTTTTAAATGCATTTAGAAAAAAATTAACCATCAGACTTATGAACATGCTATTAGGGCTTCGGGGCCCTAAAAATTATGGGATAGAAGCATCATAAACAATGGAATCCTCATCAGAGTCCATCTGTAGTAAAGGTCCATCTTCGGCCATGTCAATCGCTTCTTCTTTTAAATCCGGGTTAACTGCAAAACACATTCAAACTATTCCCACAGTTCACCAATAAAATAAAAATAAAGTTCAAGCAAAAAAGGGGAAAGGAAGAAAAAATAAGGAAATGGAAAACTTGTACAAGTTTAATCCTACCTAAAATCTAAAACTTAAAAGAAATAAAATCATACCTAATATTTTACACCGATTTCTGCCTTCTGCACATTCCTGTCATAATAAAAAAAAAGTTATCATGCGTTAATTTTTGGCAAAGATATAAGCAGGTTTAAGCAATTTCAAGCGTACAGGAAATTCCCTTAATTTCAATATAAGTTTTACATCTTGGTGAATAGCTTAAGTGATTTAGTGGACACATAAAAGGCATCATTTACATAAAAACCATACATGCTGTAATTAACAGTTTCAACACTGACAGACGTAAAAAAAAATACAGCAGACCTGTTCGAAGGTTTCATTTAACGAAAAAATGAAAGTTGTTTTTAAAAAAACGAAAAACAAATTGAGAAACATCAAAAGTTGCTGACAAATATGGATTAAAATCATGCTTCAAGCGGTACGAAATGAAAAAATTAAATAAAAATAGAAAATTCACCTTATAAATCTCCTTGGCATTCAATAAACGGTCATCAAACTGATAAAAAAATATTAGGACAAAAAATCCGAACCTTTCTACATTCATGTTTATTTATCTAAACATACAATTTTGGTACATTAACTTAAGGCATTGATAATGTCATTTTTTTGTCTCAAACCTATCTTGGGGGGAAAACTATGGACACTAAACGCCTTATTCCTAATAACACAGTTTTTTTTTCAATCACCACTGTTAAATAAAAAGGGATTAAATGCCAATTATAAAAAAATAATTCCCTTTTTGGCACTACATTAACATTCCATTTCATCGTTTAAAAAAAAACGGTAACTCAAAATTCCCAACATTTTTTTATTATTAGGTAACACTTAATTATTTACATGTCTATTCACAAAGTGTGGTAAATGTGATGTCAAGTCTAAGTACCTAAATTTCGATTATTCGGTCTCTGTGCTAAAATAAAACCACACTAAGTTTAAAAGGAACAGTTTGTTTCTTCTCTAAATAAAAATAAAAATACAGCACTAAAAGCATAAATACAGCACTGTTTTATAAATAGTTTAAAAATACAATTTTTATTTAAAAAATATATTTGATATAAAAGGGATTTTACTGGATTAAATTTGTACAATAGTAGGAAAAAGGGAAGAAAGAAAAAAAAAAAAGTAGGAGATGCAAAATTCTCAAGGTTGTTAATTTGTGTTAAGCTAACAAAATGGCAAGAAACCGATCACCTACTTTAAACTTGAGAAACCAGAGCAGAAAAGCAAGGATTTTAACAATAAAAAAGTAGCACAGGTCTTTTATTATTATTTTTATTAGTTTAGCATCCGTGCTACTTTCTTCGAAATTAGTGATAGTATTTTCTTGATCTTGTCTGTCTGAAATTTGTAACTTGGCTCGTACCATTTTTGTTGGCCGCCGGCTGGCCTGGATTTAAGTTCGGGACTATTCTAAAAAGTTGAATATGCATGTGGTCGCATATTTCTGAGCAGACTTGCTTCGAATATCGGAGAAGATCGAAACACACCCAAATCTAAAAAGAAAAAAAAGAAAAAAAAAGAAAGTGGTGCCCCAGAAAGCAAGGGCGTGGGTTCAAATCCCACTGGGTTGTTTTTTTTTCTTAATTTATTTAGTAATGCCAAAAGAATTTATTTTTAAATGATAACTTACTAAGCATATCCATAAAACGATATATTCGTTTATGAAAAAATTAAAATACTGGTTCAGGAATAGCATCGCAGGACCAACAAGTGCTGAATCCAAATAGTCCATTTCATTTTTGGTCATATGCGCCACCTAAAACTTTTTTTAAAAAGGTAACCTCCATATAATTAATACTTACAACAAGCCTATTGGTTACTTTAGCGACAAGCCCAAACGCGAAAATATAAAGGACAGGATTATTCTCGTAGACGTGATTCACGCTTTTTTGGCATATTATGAAAGCCGGTATGATGACTAAACTAAGCGGTATGATCGGCGAAAGAACGCTCGTACCCTAAATTAAAATAAAGAGAATAATAGAACAATTTTTTAAACTTTAAAAAAGCATGCTGGAGCAAATTTATACAGCAAAATTAATACTAAAATATTTAGTGCGTATATACAGCCAAAGTAGACTTCATAGCATCAGCTAAAAAATCAAATTTAATAAATTTAATTTTAAAGAGCGTAAAAGCTAGTACTCCACTAAAAGCGATAAAAGCATTAAGTTAATGTATGAAGATTTAACAAATTTAGCTTGTGATGGCACCTTTTTTAAGGGTTTTTTGCACTTTTTAAGGGTTATACAATTTTTTCGGTAAGAAATACCATTTTTCCTGAATTTTTAGGAGTTTCAAATGCTTTTTTAAACCCCAAACACTTTTTTCAGGACTATACAATTTTGGTCAAGTTATACTCTTTCTTTGGCATTTAGGGCGTTTTTTGCTTTTTGGTCCTGAAAACACCTTTTTCAGGTTCTCAACATTGGGTCTAGTAATACCCTTTTTGCCTAGCCAGTGGCAATACAGCGAACACCAGAACGTAGGTGTGCAGGCTTGCCAACAGTAGCAAGGCAATACAGCGAACATAGAACGTAGATGTCGCAGGCTTTCAAACAGTCTAGGCCGGCAATACCAGAACTGTCGCAGGCTTGCCAACATTCTAGCAAGGTAATACAGCAAACAACAATTTTCAAGCGTTTTGGGATGATTTTTGCCCCTCGGCATGTCCATCAAAAAACGCCCGATTTATCCTCTCAGTCACTAACATCGCTTTCAATGGAGGATTAGCTTCATTTTTTATTAATAATTCATTCATAAATAATAAAATAAATAAAAAAGTAAAGCACGGCCAAACTACAAATTAAACATAAACAAAACTAAAGTAAAACCAAAAAAATCTGCGTGCAACATAACAAGATATGAATAGATGAAATAATAGGTTCCAGAATTAAAAAGCCAAGGTCACCTAGAAAAAACTGTAGCATGTTATTATATTCCAGTAAAAGTACACAATCGTAGAAGAAAAAAAAAAATATACAAAAACAGGAAGGCCACCGATAAATGAGAGATTTAAATTGAAAGATTTGAAAATGAAAAGTCATTTATGATGATAAAGAATGAAGTCATGCTGATATTAGTAATTGTGTACTTTTATGTTATGATTCTCATGCTTATTTGGGGTTATTTTTGTTTTTTTAATGAAGTGAACTCACAGCGACGGAGGATCCGTTCTTTCCGATTCCTCCTTTGAGAACGACCGACGCCGTCCTATGGAATATAAATTCCGACCAAACTTCCAATGAGGACTTGGACATGTTTCAGTTCAAAGTTAATCCATGGAATCTTTTATTTTGTGCAAATTTGATTTGTTAATGACACCATGACAGACAAGAACATAAACAGAAAAAAAAAAAAAAAAACAATAAAAAAAAAAAAAAAGGAATATTTTAAAATATGGGTTTCAGGTTCAACAGTGGGAGGGGAGATTTTCAATTGTTCATCTTTTCATATTTTTGACTTTTGAAGTACTTGAAAAACGCAAATAAAACAACGAAAAAGCTTAATTTGAATTATTTCAAAAAGTTGGTTCAAATAACCTGGATGTCAGAGTTTTATGAAAATGATAATTATATTCATAAATCTAATATAAAATATGAATATGAATTTATGAATACATTATGAATGAGTTGACATAATGTACTCAGATTTTATGTAACAGATTTAAAAAATCAGAAATACACTCTTGAATGAATATATGAATACATCTATTCATAATTAGTTTTAGAGTTATGAATACGCTCACTCTGATTTGAATTGACTTGATGTGCTTCCTGAAAGCATAAAACACACATAAAAAAAATATATCCATGCCATGGACTTTTGTTCAGCAAATATTAAAACAAGTGTTCATGCCGACAAACTGTAAACACTACATTTGTGTACATCATGCTAAAAAAATGAAAATGTGCGCTTTTTGCGGCTGAGCAGACAGCATCAATTCTCGGCCGACTTACTGCAACGGTGGAGCCGTTCTTCCCAGCTCCGCCCGTCCAAAAAACGGGGCAGAAGTCGAGGAAAACCCGAAAGAACGCAGTCATAAACACAGTGGCCATCCCGTGATTGAGGGGCAAGTTAAATGGCATCTATAGGAGAACATATATGAAAAAATGAAATGGAGAGGACCAAAAAGGGAAAAAATCGTTGCAGAGAACAAACTGAGACCAACCGTTAGTTTAAAAAACCCAGGTTATTTTAAAAAAACTTTTCTAAAAAACTCGAAACACCAAAATTTGTTTTTTTTTGTTTCGATTGGCCATACTCTCTCTGCAACTTACGGCAACCGTTGAACCATTCTTGCCCACACCTCCATTACATATAACAATGAAAAGATGATATAGAGCTATCGAGCCACCAAATAATGTCATTACTAGAAGTGAATGACGTATTTCAAGTATATGTAATGACGGTATCTGTAAATCATCATATTAAAAGAAAAAAGAAATAAGGAAAAAGAAAAAAAAAAATTAAAAACAGAGTCTACCTGTACGGACCAAATCGAAGGCCCAAACAAAGCTGAAATTAAATGAATACCCATTATCGTAAACTGGGCTTCAGTTACGTCCACTCGGCCAAACCGCAAAGTGCCTAAAAATCATTTTTAAAATTAAAAAAAAAAAGGATCTTACTTACCTGAAACGTAAGCTTGCCAGTGGGCACAATAAAAAAGCGCAATAGCACAAAAACATTGGAAGAACATCACGACGGGTATGCACCAAGCTGGACTGCTATGCAGGCCGAAATAGCGACAAATACTAAAAAAAAATATTATTAATTTAATAATTTTTTATTTAAATTATTACCTGTAGATACCGAATCACACCCATGATCGAAAAGTTCGCCTAATGGGCTCGACGATCCGTCCTTCTTGCCTGCTTTCCATCAATAGCGTCTAAACTTTGGTATGCAAAAAGGCCAAAGCCACAAATAAAAATGCCCATCGCGGCGCCTAAAAATACAAATCATTATAATTTTTTTGAAAAAGGATGCTGGCGGCAAAATAATCAAAAGAGAAAGTCATGAATCATCTTCAATTTTAAAATGTATCATTTTTTTTTCAGTAATCCTTTAGAAAACGGATTATCAAAGAACCCTACAAACTTAAAACTGTAAAAAGAGTCTTGAAATATTTAAAATAGTAAACAAACAAAAACAATTTGGGAGTCAAATTGATATTTTGAAGTGACTCATTTTAAATCGCGCGATTCCTTAATGGAATTAATGTTTTAGATAAGAACGATAATTTTACAAGTGGATATTTATTTTTGATAAATTGTTTTTATGACATTTAAAACGAGGAAGAAAAATTTAAAAAATGGATTAAGTTTACACTCATCAAAGAATTTGAATCAATCAAGCTCAGAAAGTAACGCCTACATGCATAATGATAATTTGCATAATTTCTTGAAAATATTTTCTCTTTATTGTATAAAAATAAATGATGAAAGATCAAGTGCACTCAGATGACCTAATTTTTAATAAATAATGAAATTGTAATACTTGAATAAGAGTATCTGATACTCAGCGAACAGAATAATTGGTAGGAAAAACTAGAAAAAAGTACCATCAGACGCTGACCCTGACAGGAGCTTCCTCAAAGTGGGGCAATTTAATTTTCTTCCTTAATATCAAAAACAAGATAGAAAAAAGTCTTAGCTCAGCCACACGAAAAAGCCTTAACAACAGAGAGTTCTCTCCCAAAAAAAAAGATTCGTCAAAATGGAGGAGAAACCATTTTCCTTAATATAGAAATTTTTCTAGATTTTGGTGAAAAATGAAGATGGACCAACAATAGGCCGTAGCGCATTGAACAAAACAGACAAATCACTGCTATTTGGCGAATTTCAAAAAAATCGTCGAAATTTTTAAGATAACTACTAAACGAAGATTCAGTGAAAATTTGCTGAAAATCGGATTTAAATTGCAGTTCCAGAGAAAATTTGACGGGTTTTCTCAAAAGTCTGCGGAGGGTATCACAATAATTTTCGTTGAGGAAGGTTGGTTCTTGAATAAATTCTGCAAGTAGATTTTGGTGAAAATTTGCGAAAGATGAGACCAACATACGGCCATAGCGCATTGAACAAAACAGACAGATCACTGCTATTTTGCGAATTTCAAAAAAAATCCGTCAAATTTTTGAGATAACTACTAAACGAAGATTCAGTGAAAATTTGCTGAAAATCGGATTTAAATTGCATTTCCAAAGAAAATTTGACGGGTTTTCTCAAGTCTGCGGAGGGTATCACAATAATTTCATTGAGGAAGTTAAGTTGAAAGTGAATTGAGGGAAATGTGTACATATTAATCAACATGACCTTACATTTTGAAGTTATTGACGCCGAAGAAAAAATAAAAAAAA
>JACGAQ010001583.1:0-56436 GCA_014119065.1 Orius insidiosus
TCGTGATACCCTTTATTGTGTTTGGCTTCTTTAGTGGCTAGAATAGACCTTTTTCTTTTGGCACTAGGTCATAATCACTAACAAATGACTTGTAATTTGTGTTATATGTGCTTTTGTTTATTTCATCGAGGAGTTTGTTCCTTTTAACGCTTGTTTTTTTTTTTTATTTGGGCGACCGATTGTAGTATGGGTTATTCCCATATTGGGAGTATCTCCGGGAATTTTATTTGTAAATGTGATCTGTAATATAAATCTTACAGTGAGAAAAAACCGAAAACTCTTTTATTTTCTCTTATTTTTTCAAATTTTAGTTTAAATTTGTTTAAATCGAAAAAATGCGAGGAAAAAAATGAAGTTTTTGGTGTATTCGATCTGCTTCTATTTTTATAGGAAATCTTATTATAAGTACTTTATTATTCACCTAGTGGATCACTTTGCATTTATGTGAAATGTTTATCATGAATGCGGTAAGTCCTTGACACCACTCAATACACTTAAATTATAAATAAAAATTATTACGTAGACTTATTTTTATTTTTGTCGCCTTTCGTATATAAAAATAATGACGTGATGATAAAAATACATTTTTTATTTAGCAGTTAAAAAAATAAGGTGGACTAAAAACTACTTGTGAATACTGGTGTTGATGAAATTGGCCCGTAGATTCCGTTCAAATTGTTATTTTGTTACCCTGAAACAAAAAGATTACAAACTTTTTTTTTTTTTCAAAATTTAATTGTGCTAATAATCCGTAATAGTTTTTATTGTCATGTAATAACCAATAACTCAACTTTGAAAAATTCATTTCTCCAGGAGTGTTGTACCTAAGATGGAGGAAAAAGGAAAGTGATGATCTCAAAATCCTGGTAAAATCTAGGCACGCGGGAGCGCTCCACCCCGCCAAGCAAAACCCAACTGCCCCCGTTTTTAAAGCTCCCCTTGGCGGCGTCGTGAAATGCTTATTTACAGGTGTGTAATGTTATCGGTGATTTTATCGATTACTCTGAAATTATTAAAATTTCTGAAAAGAGGCTTGTCTACAGGCGCTTCGTAGGGCTTCCTACCTCAGTATTTTAAAAACTGTGTTATCCCTGATAAAAATTTCGGGACGCCGCCAAGGGGAGCTTTGAAAACGGGAGCACAGACGCTTCATCTCTCCTCTTTCTCTTCGGTGTACATCGGAGGTGAAGTTAATATAACTTTTTCTGGGTGCTGTAGAAGGGTTTTTGCGAGGCGGGGTGTTTTTTACACGATAGCTTGGTTTTTCTTGACCAGAAGATCAAGGAGAACATCCGAATTTTTAGTAAATAGGGCGATTTTAGCCCGAAATTCTGAAGCCAATAAACTTAAAAAAAGACTAAAAATAGGAAAACCCCTCAGAAATTACAAAAATCCATTCGAAAGGGTGTTTCTCATCATAAAACCGAGTAAACCTTCTTTGTTCAGTAAATCTAGGGTTTTGACAAGAAAAAAAAATTCCGTAAGTTTTTTTCTCAACAGCTTTTGGGTCGCTGGTTCCGAATTTCAGGTTTGCCCCCTTGCCAGAGGTGAGCTAACTTCAGGAAACGCAAAAAAACCTCGAAAATTTCGGACTTTTTCCAGTTTTTTGCTTATAATTCTTAAACAAAGAATTATTAACAAAAGTAGTCATTCTTACAGGAAATTTTGTCTTCTTTAATTTTGTACTGAATGGTCTTTTCGCTAAAATGCTTTGTTTAAGAGTTATAACTTATAAGCAAAAAAGTGGAAAAAGTACTAAATTTTCGAGGTTTTTGCGTTTCCTGAAGTAAGCTCACCTCTGGCGAGGTGGCAAACCTGAAATTCGGATTCAGCGACCCTAAAAACATAAAAAACCGTTGAGAAAAAAACTTCCGGAATTTTCCCCCGAAAACATGCTTTCTAGATTCACTGGACTATCTTAGAATAATTAGACGAAAACGGTTTCTTGGGCAAAAGATCGAGTAAAACAAGCAAAAATGGAGTTCTGAAAACAGGAATACTCCTGAAAACTGGATGTTTTCTTAGCCAATAAACTGATGAAAAATCTTGTTAAGTCTGGCAAATATTGTGTATTTGGCTCATAAGAAATAGCAATAAAGGGCGATTTTAAACAAAACACCCGGGTCGGCCTAACCAACATTTCATTAAAATTGAGTATGAAAACTTGACATGTTTAAAAAAAAATGAAAAAGCTTACCCATTCTTCAGCCATGCCCATCAGGACGAAATTCTTTATCCTAGGCCCAACCAACGGGTTCATTTGAACAAGAAAAGTGACTATGTACCTTCAAAAAATAAAAAATTTAATTAATAATTACAGAAGGCTGGCTTTTTACTACAGATCCATTTGAATCTGCATACTCGATGTACTTACAGTAACCAACAGGAGGATGCCGTAAGCATCAAACTGCATTGTATAATCCTAAAGAAGAAGATATTATAAGTATTTAATTTTTATTTAACACATACCCTTTATTTTGACCTTTGGGAATAAAAAAAGGTACCACAATACCCACGAGGGCCCAAAAGATTGTAACAGCGATGAACACAATGGTTGAGGAGTCCATAATATTGAGAACTGAGAAAAAAAATTAATTGTAAGGTGAGAAAGATTAGATAAGAGCATTAAATTTCAGCCTTGAGTTAATCTTAAATTTTTTTAAAAAACATTAAGAATGCAGGAAAAAGTATAATGAACTATTTTATTTTAGTTTTTGGACTTTTAAGTAGTAGATGTAGCTTTTTAATTATTGGGAGGGGCAAGGTTCTCACTTCAAGGTATTCCCTTGAAAAATTTGTCCATGGAAAATTATAAAGAAAAACGTCAAATATCTACTCGTAAATCATGCTTACAAGCTGAATTACTGCCTTAGACTTAAAGATGTAAATGGGTGACTAGAAAATTTTTTGCGTTTTTCTGTTTGCAGAAGTTTCTGGTTCTGGGGCTGGTGCACAGAATTCTGACAGGTAGAGGTTGAAGACATAGGAAACCGTCGTTGTCTCCTCCTTGAAATGTTTATTAGTAACCAGATTGTAAACTTTCTGGCCGGTCGCGTTTGAATAGTTTGTTTTGTCGGCTTCTGAAATAAACCTTAAATTATGGTTTATTCGAGGCTTACTGAGTTTCAAAGTTTTTTCAAAACGCACGATAAAATAAAGGAGTATCAGGGACACTCTTCTAAAGTTCATTCTGTTGGATGGAGCAGCGATGGATCGAGACTGGCGTCCGGCTCATGCGATAAAGCTGTCATTGTGTTCAACCTAGACAGGGATAAACTGGTATTTATTTTTTATTAATCGGTTTACAGGGAAAGAGGCTTTGCATCTGGCTTGTTAGGGTCCTCCGAATTTACTTTCTGATGTGTGGTGCTTTTGACTATTCAGTTTTCCTCTATGAGGTTTGCTAGATCCTTTTCGCAGAACCGAACATGAAAGGAGGAAGTTTAAAGCCATCTGCACTCCAGATTAGCTAGTATTCTGCTTATTGGAATAGCATCGTAGTTTCTATTGTTCACTTGGTCCTTTCCCCCAAGCGAAAGTTTTCCTTTTTTTTCTAACTTGATTGACCAGAAACTTCTGCTGTCATCTGCCATCATTTTTGATTTGTGCTAACTTCTAAAACTTTTTTTCAGACAAAAGAACACACCTTCCGTGGCCATGGAGGTTCTGTGGATCAACTCTGTTGGCACTCTCAAAATCCTGATTTGCTCGCAACAGCATCCGGCGACAAAAGCGTTCGAGTTTGGGATGTTAGGACTCAAAAATGTGTTTCAACCATAAGCACTAAAGGTATCATCATTGCTCTTTATTTCTTATAACTATTATTTTTTAGGAGAAAATATCAACATTACTTGGTCCCATAATGGCAATACGATTGCCGTCGGAAGCAAAGAGGATTTAATATCCTTCATCGATACTCGCATGTACAAAATTCGTGTGGAAAAACAATTCAGTTTTGAAGTCAACGAAATTTCATGGAATTTAAGCTCCACCTTGTTCTTCCTTACTAGTGGTCAAGGATCAGTTCATGTCCTTAGGTATTATCTATTTGAATCAAAATTCTTAATGTTTTATTAGTTTTCCTGAGTTGAAATTACTTCACGTTGCCAAAGCTCATGCTGGAACATGCATCTGCATTGAAATGGACCCCAAAGGAAGATACTTTGCTACGGGATCTGCTGACGCTTTGGTTTCTCTGTGGGATGTACATGATATCGCTTGTGTCAGAGTATTTACCAGGTATTCACTATTAAAATGTGCTCAATCTCTAATGGAAATTTCAGGCTTGATTGGCCGGTGAGGACCTTAAGCTTCTCCTACGATGGTGCATTGCTTGCTTCAGCAAGTGAAGATCTTTTTATTGATATATCAGAAGTTGATACTGGAAATCACATTTATGATGTACCAGTGGAAGCTCCTACATTTACCGTGGCGTGGCATCCAAAGCAATACCTTCTTGCTTACGCTTGTGATGATAAAGAACCTTATGATAGAAGTCGAGATACTGGAAGTTTAAAATTATTTGGCTTTCCATCAGAAAGCACAGCAACATAATTTGGTTCATTTTTATTATTTTAAAAATGTTTACAACAATTAAAGCTTTTTGTATAATTAAATTATTTTTAAGCAAACTGTGATGTAAATTGAATTCCAGCCTCTGGTCCACAAAGAGCACCTTCGGATTTCGTTTTCAAAACCCAGTCGGCCAAATTGAACTGCCTCCTTTGTTCATTGGTTAGCTTATTTTTGAGATCGACAGCAGGATCTGCATGGCGGAACACGAGAAAAATGTAGTGATGTACGCCTGTTTTTTCCGGTGGTGCAGGTCCTTTGTATTCTTAAAAAAAATTAAATTATTAACTTTATTTATAAACAAAGAAATTAACCTACCAACGAGATCTAATCCTTTTGAAACATCGCCAGCTGCTAAATCTTCACCCTAAAATAAAAATAATAAATTAATTATCCAGGTTCTTGGTTCAGAGGACCTACCTTAATGTTAGCTCGGATCCAATGGAGGTAATAAAACCTTTAGGATGTTTTGGAGCGTCTGGATCTACACATAAAATTGTATAAACTTGTCCCTGAAACAAAAATTTAAAATTTGTGTTGGCAATTAGAGCTTCATCGTCTTATGTACCTAAGTAAATAAATACATACTTTTAAATGATAATTAAACTTAAAAATAAAATTGACAGTAGAAGAAACATAAATAATATGAAGGACACAAACCGAAACTTTACAAGAAAACTGAAAACCATTTTTATTTTTTTGAAAGTTCGCATAAAGGAAAAAAAATTTTATGATATTTGTTTTAATATTAAATAGTAACTACAACCTATTTAAATTTTTTTGACATAGCAATGGAATTATGTAAGTCAAGGTGTAAATTAACGCTTGAAAAACTGTGGGAATATTTTTCCCAGTGATTACTGGACCATCATGGCCTTCAAGCACACCGAATTCCGAATCTTAAAATTATTTTTTCGTTCGACACGGCCATTAGGCCTGAACCTTTGACTTTATGAGAAAAGTTTTTTGATAACGCCAATATTGAGTTCACAGAGATTTTAGAAGGGTCGGATTTTAGACTATACAGGGTGTCCGGAAACACATGGCAAGCGTCTGGGAGAGCGTTAAAAAGTGGTTTTACGAAAAAAAGTTAAATGTAAACCCCCCTTAATTTAAATCAAAGAATTTGATGGTGTAGTTTAAAATCCGCCTGGATATACAGGGTGTCCCAGACACAACCTAACTTCGTTATTTCAAATGAGAACCCCTATTTTTTATTTCAGATTCGTAATCTACGCAAAATTTCAAGTAGATTTGAGTACTCATATGACGATTTTGGACAACTTTTAAAAAATGTCAAAATTTAGCGTTTTTTGCGCTAAAATCCGTTAAAATTGACCTAGGAGACTCGTTTTTTTTTTTTAATTCCACTTATTTTTTCCCGAAGAATCCAACTGTCAGAAATTTGAGCATCTTCGCATTCTGCATCACGAGATTTCGTCGCTAATGGCCTTTTTCAAGTTTAACTCCAAATTCCATACTTCAAAATGGAAATTAGCGATTTGTTGACGGAATTTTAATTTTTGATGCATAAACACAAAAGACACTGTAGCTCTTTCAAAATTTGTGGTCCGAAAGAAAAATTCCTTTCAACAAGTGCTAATTTTCATTTCTGAACTAAAAATTTGGGTTCTAACTTGAAAAAAGGCCATTAGCGACGAAATCTCGTGATGCAGAATGCGAAGATGCTCAAATTTGTGACAGTTGGATTCTTCGGGAAAAAATAAGTGGAATTAAAAAAAAAACGAGTCTCCTAGGTCAATTTTAACAGATTTTAGCGCAAAAAACGCTAAATTTTGACATTTTTTAAACGTTGTCCAAAATCGTCATATGAGTACTCAAATCTACTTGAAATTTTGCGTAGATTACGAATCTGAAATAAAAAATAGGGGTTCTCATTTGAAATAACGAAGTTAGGTTGTGTCTGGGACACCCTGTATATCCAGGCGGATTTTAAACTACACCATCAAATTCTTTGATTTAAATTAAGGGGGGTTTACATTTAACTTTTTTTCGTAAAACCACTTTTTAACGCTCTCCCAGACGCTTGCCATGTGTTTCCGGACACCCTGTATCTCCTAAATATGTGCTGTAAGAAAAGAATGATCATTTACTACAGGAATTTCGTACTGATTAATTTTGTACTAAGTTTTTTTTGACTCCCTTGCACCGCCAAACCACTCAAATCGTTGAGCTTTTTCTTTCCTGTTTTCATTCTTTCATCTTCTTTCCACTCAACATGGACACGAGACATAACATTTTAGCCCAAAAAACGTTTTTCATAAATTGAAAAGTTCGTACAGGGACGTTGACACGATCAAACCTGTTAGACCGGTGCGAAGTGAAATAGGTTATAATTACCGATTTATTTTTAGTTCCTTTAAAACGTCTTATAAATTATGAATTGGTGATACATGATATGTATAAAAAAAGTAAATAAGCAAAGAAATGTAATAATTTTTTTAAATACCTAGGTTCCTAAAAGAAGAAAAAAATATGAAATCTCAATGTTGATATTGGCATACCTTGACCAGCCCTTTTCCGTTGTGGAAACATGAATTCACCATGGACATTTGCCAAAAAACTTATAATTACATATTATAATGACTTAAGATTTATTACCTTAACAGCTTTTGGGAAAGTAATGTTGGGGCTGGTAGCGAATTGTTGTTTTTTGAATAGAGCGTTGCAGTTTTCATTAGAAACGGTGATGTTTTCTTCGTTTTTGGTCAGAATCAAACCGTCGATTTTACAAGCGTCATCGAAATCGGTCTTCACAGAGCATTCTTCGGTGAATGCAACTTTGACCAGTAGAGCCAAAAATGCTAGTTTGAGCATCATTTTTCTGAAGAGGAAGAACAGCGAGTAGTTTGGAGTTGAGACACCGTTTATGCTTAAAACTGGATGGGAGTTCGGTTTTCAAGACCTGTTCCCTTCTTAATATTCTATTCGTCTGGTGGGGGAAAGCTGTATTTCCTGAATCTTCGAGGTGAAAATAAAATTAGAAAACCGTGAATGCCGAACTGTTCAATGGTTCTAAAATGAAAATCGGAACTATAAATAGGCAATTAGGGCAGTATTTCAATGTCCAAAATAAATGTCTTTTATCAAACAACAAGCATTCAAGGATTTTCGGCTTTCATTAAAATTTTGAAATTTTAAAATACTTTTGACTACTTGATATTTTATACCCCCTTGTTTTCAAAGTATCAAGGTAGACATAATGGGCTTTCTGCCCAAGGGATGTCACTCCTGCAAGGAGTGGAAGAATCGAATTTGTCCCTACTAAAAAAAAAAAGTTAAAATTTTTTTTATTACACGAAAAATTCTTAAAGAATATAAGGAGTATTTGGTGGAAATTTGGTGAAAATCTGACCCTCGGTTTGGCCGCAGCGCAGTTTTTAAAATTTCAAACAGATATATCTCCGCCATTTTTTACGAAATTCAAAAATTGCCCACGTTAATTTCTTGTTCAACTTTTCCGAAAGGTTTAGTGAAAATAGTAGAAAAGTGTTTCGGAAAAATTGCTACGGCCGGCCGGAACCACAGACAAAGTTGAGATGGGTACAGATCCATAATCGATTTGACCCTACGGGATCTGGAAGCAGGAAGACCCTTCCCCAAAAACCCGACGTGGAGGGTGGGTGACCCCCCCTATTGTGATAAAATCAGCGAAAAGAAGAAAAGAAAAGGACACAATGCCTGGAGCCCATGGCCAAGGTACAGGTAACAAATATCAGAATAGGGCGGATAGAGAGAGAAAGTGAAGAGACATAGAATGAAGAAGAAGGAAGTAGAAGAACAGTCCTTTAATCTAGCTTCGTTTGAAGATACGAAGACGCTAACCCGGAGCAGCCCCGGCGGACAATGGCAAGCCGTTCCAACACCTTGCTCCTGCGATTCTTAGGGAAGCACTCATGGCCTTTATAGTAGGGAGGCCTATATAGTATTATTATAGGCCATTATAGTAGGAAGAAATTATCGGTGTCTCGCCAGATTAGTACTCATGGAGTCGTTTCCATTGGCGTTTAAGTTTGAAAAAAGGCGGTAAATTAGTTCAAGTCTTGTTGTTTGGCACCATCTATGGGATTTCATGAAAACTCCGTTCGAAACTCAAACCGTAACTCGAGAGAGAGGGCCAATCCGTGTTCAGACTTCAGACACATGCGAATCGTTCTTCAGGGAGGAGCTGAGTCATAGGCTTATTACGATTTCTTACGTTTTCTTTCAGTACGTTTTTTATCAACAACTCAGATTTAACTCTTTCTTATTTATCATAAGTTCTCCGTTTTTTGTTTACCGAAAGGCCATTTTCAATCTACTGCCCTATCCGGACCGACCGGCTTTTATCAGTTCAATCCTCAAGTGTTATTTTCAATTTTAATCTTTGTCCTTTTCCTAATTCTTGATCAACAAAATGAACGTGGGATCATAAAAATCGTCGAGATGTTCAGACGAAAGTGGAAATTTTGATTGTCTCATGAGGATTATTCACATTCTTCTAAGATTTGACTAAAAGGTAAGAAACCATAATTTTTATATTACATCTAAAGTATAAAATTTGTTTTATTTTGTTTAAATTAATTTTATTTCATTTTATTGCATCTTTTGTTTACGGTTAGGTTTCATTGGGGCAGGTTCAAGTCGCTAATCTTGACTCGTTTTTTGACTAAAAAGTCAGTATAATCAGAATAAAAACTGATCATTTTCTTAACTTTTATGCAAAATGAAGTTAAGGTTATTGATATCTTTGTTTATTAAGGGTTGTCAAGTTATTTATTTTCGTCTTTTAAGCTCTAAAAGTTAGGCTTATCAAAAACGATGAGTCATTGTTGCTACCCTTGACTACCACCCTTAAATAATTTATTTTTTCTCAAGTTAAAAATTGTTTTAGGTCAATTTGTTTTATTTTAACTTGTTGATGGTGTTGGTCAGCCGGGCCACAGAATTTTATGACATTATAGTTGAGGGTTTCGGCCAATTGGCCGAAAAATGCAACTAGGTATAATGTCATAAAAAAAAAAAAAGTTTTATTTTAAAACGTTCATGAACGCAAAATTTTGGATTCTTTTTCTCTTAAGTTTCATTACTTAATACACATATTATGAATATGACAGTATTCAGCATTCATCATATTTACGTTTTTTACCTATAATTTTTTGATTACGATTACGGACATGATTATGATTAGTGATTACGATTATAATAGTAATCAATAATCATATTTTATTTACAATTTTCCTGATTAAAAAAAAATAATATGTAGATATGTAATTTTTTTAAATGCAATATTTTAATAATTTTAAACAAAAGCACCAGAAAACTTAAATTTTTTAAAAGATGACTTCATTTTTACTATTATTTTGAAAAAAAAAAAAAAAAATTTGATTCTAGCATAAAACGTACGTAGGTGTGTGAAAGAAATCTGCTACTTTTTAAACAAATCATAAAAAAATATAATTTTTTGCAAAAATTGTAAAAAAATGTATCATTTTTTTCTCTGGTTACAAAAATAAAATCATCAAAAATACTATTTTAAAAAATTATAATGATTATGATTGAAAACTTTTGTTATCAAAAACGTTTTTGTTGTTGACATTTTGTATATGATAAATTGATACAACTTGAAGATCACTGATCCCAGCGATATAACGACTTAGTACAAAGTTAATTCTTATCCTTTGCATATTTTTTGTTAGAACAAATAGTTTGGGAGATGTGGTCGCTGCAGGGATAGCAAAAAGAAGAAAAAAAAATTTGATTTTGAATTAAGGAACCCTTAGTCATAAAGGAGCTCTGAATGTGCAAACCTTGAAGTTATTATAACGTTTTGTGTTACTTTGTAGACATTTAAAAGAGGCGTCGTGTGGGCTTTAAAATTGTTTAAATCACATTCTTGTGAGATAAATAGTGTAAAATATTTAACAAAAAGTAATAAATTTTTGCTTTTTTCAAGGACGGGAAATGCAGGAGATACGTAAAATGGCAACTCTTAAAGGAAAAAGCGATTTTTTATATTTTTTAGTCGAAAATGGCTTAGGCGTTTAATAAAATGTTTACTTTTTCCTCCTCTTCATCTTTCCCTATTTTATTGTATAATCAAAGTGCCTTGAGAAAGTTTGGTACAAAAAATTTTACGAGAATTTTTCTTTTTAAATTTTTACCGAAGAAAAAATGAACAAAAATGGATTTTTTGAGACGTTTCTGTTGATATTACGAAAGGGAAACTCAATTGGAATCTATCCAATATTCTGATGGCTTATCTTCAACTGGCACTTATAAATTCATACGTAAAGGCTTTTCTGTTATTCTACTGTCCTTAATGTAAATTTTGGTTTTATTGTGAAATTTGATTTTTTGTTTTAAAGGGAAAAGAACCAAGTTTTTTTTTCCTTCGTTTTTGTTTATCCTTGGATTTAATCATGAGGTTTCTATTATAAATTAAATTGTATTATAGGTACTGCTTATTTTAGTTTAAATTTAATATACTGTTAATTATCAATTATTATTATATCACTCATCCTTGACAATTTTTATTAATTTTAAAGAGTAGTTATTGTGTACCTCCATCTTTCGGTCTCTGAAAAAAAGGTCTTGCAGACCCCACTTAATCTTTACCGATCGTCTGTGGTGCCGGCCGTCCGTCCGACGTTTTCCCGGCCACAATTTTTATCCGATTTCCTACAATTTTTTCATAGGATCTTAAAATGAAGAGAGCTTTTTTCAAATTTCGCAAAAATGGCGGAGTTCTATATAAACGCCTTATAATTTTTGGGGTGAATGCCATTTTTTTTTGTAACAGTAGGGGGAAACGTTCACCACGGTCGAGAGGGGTATATCTCCGCCAAAAAAGTTAAAATATTCATGTTATTCCTTCTCTTCAAGAAAGTTTCTGTCGTCTGGGCTAGCCAGTGCTTCAGTCAAGAAAAAATGTGATCCCTGCAGTAAGAAGTATAAGAGAATCGTGACCTTTTTGTTTTGTTTTTAGTTTACTTATAGATTTGATAATTCTTTATTTGATCTATCCTTAAAGGAAATATGTTTATTGCATTTCCATGGCATGAGTCCAAACAAGTTGATTCTTCCTTAGGGAATTACCGAGTATCCTTCTGATCGTTTGAGAAGCTGTCAGAAAACGGTTTTAACGACGTAAATTCTTGGTCTTATTTACGTTTTGAAGAAAATGCGGCGCTACTGGAATCTCAGTTCTTCCCTAATTAATTGTCGTTTAGCTTTTCTCGACCGGTTAACACGGGTTTATTTCAAAGTAAAGACTATAAATCCATGTTGATTTACCGAGGGCCGTATTGTCGACCCCGTTTTGAAATTTTGTATATTTAGAATTTGATCGCATTGAGTTTATACGGAGTAACGAGTCGTCTTTTGCAGGTCGCACATGATGCTGTGTCTCAAGAAGGTCTACTCGGACGAACTTCTCCAGCTCGCGATTCTCTTGAGCCTCCTACGGGCGGACAACAGGTTGAACCTCATCGAAGCACCTGCTGTCGGAGTCGGAAACTCTTACGACTCATGGGAAATCGGGAGGTCGACTATAAGCGAGACGAGGATTCATCCGAAAGCCATCGATAGTATTATGTTTAGAGAGCAGGAACTGTTCAACGAACTTAATTCTCTCGGAAGGTACAGCTCTTTATGGCAGGATGTGACGGCGTACATGGGACTAACTAACGACATCGACCCTATTGCATCAACTTCATCTAGCCCCGACCAGAGCAGTTACTTCGATATTAAAGAAGAACCTGATGACCATCTCTCTCAAGAGGTTAGTCAAATTTCATTACTTCCAACCCCTTTTCAGCTAGATTAATATAATCCATAAATATCTTAGTCAAAATTCTCATGCTTCATAGTTAGTAAACCTTTAAATAATAAGGGTCAGGATCTCTTGTATTTTAAATTCAAAATGGAACAATGACATTTTGATGTCTATGCGTCTGATTAGTGATAACTTAAATAGATTTTCATATCTACATAATATTATTGAAGTTATTTTTAAGCTTTAGTGCCATTAAATTACCATTTTGAAAAAAGCTCCTTGTTTTGCCGCAAGTTCGAAGCTTCAAAAACTGTTAATCGAACGGTATCCGTAATAGGATCAAATATAAGGTAATAATGATTCAGAAAATTTTTCTGTATGCCCGGATCTATTTGGCGGAGATCATTTTATTTGATATTTAAGAAATCTAGGGGGTAGGGATTAGATTTGATATTACTTTCTGCTGTTTATATCCTTAAAATTGAATTTTTAAAAACAAATTCTTATCATCATATATTAAATTGCTATTTTTACTAACTAATTATCATCAGTGAGTTGGTTATTTTTGAAAAAAACATCACTTTATTTTCGATGAAGTGAAGACGAATGTTTTCGTCATTGAGGTAGGGCAACGCTCTTCAATTTAGCATTCTACCAAGATCCTTCGTCTTTATTTATACGTATTATTTCGCCCTGTTCGTCGTCAACATGACCCCGAGGATTCAATAAACAAATTTAGAACGGGGGTTTATTTTAGCCGTCTTTTATGCAATTAGGTCTTGTTTTTCACCATTTTTTAACGATAATTGAATCATTAACCTCTGGGAGGTTTTTGTAAAAAATTAACTATGACTTTTCTCAATAGATTTCTATATTTGGCTCATAATAGGACGTGTGAACCACAATCAGGTTAGCCTTGAAGGTCTTAAAAAAACCCAATGACAAAACTTTTAAAGTTAATCCCAAAAAGGAACTTATCCTGCCCCTAATTACTTCACACAAAACGTTCTCCTAGCACTAAAAATAAACGGATTTCATGATCTGTGACCTCTCTGGAGGATTCTGTTAAAAGGAGAACATTTGAATCCAAATTTATCACACCAATCGTTGTTGTGACAGTTCATAAATGTAAATAAGGTTTCAGGGATCCTTTTATTTTGAGAAACACGGTCTTCGAACTTTAAAAATTATTTTTCGTCCGTCCTCATAAAATTGTGTTTTCGGTCGTTATATTAGGGATTTCAATAAATTCTCCTCTTCCAAACGTTATAAATATTTCATTTGCTCAACCTCGTTTTTGTTCTATAAAGAGAAGAACTCCTCAAAATTAATACCACGGCATAAAAAGAGCTAACCACACGTTTTATTGTCCAAAACTATCGATTGCGTCTTTCGTGTTATTAAGGCCATTGAACTCATAATTAAGCTATTTACTTGAAGGTCTTATTTTTATTAATTGATTTGGGTACTATCGCCAAGATGGCGGTATTTTTTTGCCCTTTACTGTTAAAAAAAAGCGGTTGAGGACGTATTACAATACGTTTTGAATAATTCATCTTATTTCGGATTTTGGTTATCGAATTAATGTGTGCGTTTTTTTATCGATGTTTTTAGATGTTAGCAATAAAAGTGTCCTTCTGGAATTCTCAACGTTTCATTTTAAGGTTTTTTTCTGGTTTGAATTCCCAAAACGTAGTTTTCCGCTCGGTTATTGTCCCCGTTGCCTCTTACCCAATTCTCGGAACGATTTTGAAAGAAAAATAAAAATTAAAAACAATACGAATTTTTCTAAATGGGAAGGAAGTCCCAACTATTTTTAAATATAGAACAAAAAAAAAATACCGTCGATGGATGGTTTTGATGAAGGGGACTCCGTAGGGATCTTGGTTTGTATGTGGCGCCGTTCTGACTTTCCGGAACTCTTTTTGGCCGTAATTTTCATCAATCCTTCCTTTCTTAAATATCTTGAAATTACCGGATCTTGAGAGCTTTTTTCTTTAATTCGTAAAAAAAGTGGTGAAGGTCTGTAGTTGCGCTGAATATACCATACTAATGGTCCGATCTTCACAAATTAGCTATTTTATTTTTGGAAAATTTACTCTAGGTCTTAACAGGAGACTTAAAAAAAATAAGCACTGTTCATTAAAAATGCAATAGGAAGCAAGTTGGAACTATTTTTTTCAGGGACTTACGTAGGTGCTTTTTTCCAACGCAATTTTTTAGCGGGAAGTTAAATTTGTTTAGAATTTATAAAAGATAGATAGAGAAATTTTATTTAAAAAATAATATTTTTCTTTTTTTTCCAATAAAAGTTAATAAACAGCATGGTAATAAAATCCGTCTGTCTATACAAAAAATTCAAAATAAAATTATTCTTCTACGTAATAATTTTTAGGTATAAAAAATTTAAATAGTCAGTCTGTTTTTCCCTATATTACAATAGACTTTATATAACAATCGGACTTTTCAAAAAATATATCGAGTTTCTGTGCCTGCACCCAAATAGAAAAGTGGATCTTCTCCAAATCATGTAGTGAAAAACTTGCGGCGACAGTTATCTAAAAGTCGTTTTTATAGTCCGCTGGCTATCTTTCAACCTGATGGATTCTCCATCGGGGTTCAGAGCAAAGGGGGTGTTGACCCGATTTTTCTGTTTATTTTAAGTTTCGGATTTTAAAACCAAAACACAAAAAATCGATTTTTAAAAAGTTTATTTTAATTCAAAGAATAACGCTACGTAAATGGGGCCTAAATACCGTATATTTCGCATTTTCTTGAAGTTGTCATGATGCCAAGGTTATACAGACAAGGGAATTAGCCCGTACGCCAAGTTCAAGGCCGTTCAGATTTACCATCAGGAAAACATGAGAATATTACACATTTCTTGCACAATTCGGACTAAATTATTCACGTTTTCCGGAATTTAATTGAATCAAACTTTTCTCCTCTCGGACCATAATTTTTTTTCTGAATCTTTTGATTACCCTTTTTAATTAAAAAATCCGAGCTTGCCAACCGAAACGGTTCATGAACTTGGTGTTTAATTAATGCTGAGGTTTTCGGACGAAACATGTCCTAATAAGAAGAAAACTACGAAAAATGTGCTATAAATCCATTATCCTCAAGGATCAATATTAGCATCTAATGACCCCCTCAAAAGCTTTTTCAAAAGCTGTGCTGTGTCGAAAGTTTTTATTGTCAGAAGATTTTTTTAATTGCGTGGTTAATGTTGTGATTGTTAGTTCGGCAAGGACGTCTACTTCTTTCTTGATTCTGAAAATTCAGCGATTTAAATTTTAAAACCAACTTAAACCCATGTTTTTAAAAAAAATTATTGAAGAAAAACTTGAAGAATTTCTTATTTCCAGTGTTGTCACGTTTCACGTTCCTCTAAGGGGACCAAAGGTTGACGAATTGAAAGCCTTTCTTTTCGAATAGTGTTAATGAATTGTTGTCTTATTAATCTACCTTATATTATTCAACTTTCTCTCTGTTAATCATATATTTTTTATTGTTGTGGGAAATACACTTGTCGAAATCTCAGGGATTTGCCTGGCGGGATGGGTTTTGCTTGGCGAGGCGGAACGCTGCCGTGTTCCTGGACAAATTAAATAGAATTATAAAAAAATATCAATTTTTAGACTATTTGCTGGCATTATTATGAGCAGATGCGGTAAAAAGAGTCGACTCTGAACTTTCTCTCCTTATAGGACGTTTTCGACAGCGGGGGATCCATTAGGTATCTCTCGGGTACTTCTCTTGTGCAAACCGACGCCGATGGAATAAGAAACTAAGGAAGAATCCGAAGGAAATTCTTTCTCTTATCGCCTTTTTTAAACAAAATCTTGTTTTGCAAATTGAATTTGGGCTCGAGAAAATCTGAGTGGGTGACTCACAGATGAGGTAATCGAAGGAGCTACCATGGCATTTTATTTATAAATTACAGTAAATAACATGTAGTATAAAGCATTTCCGAATTGTCGCATTATTTCTTTGTGTTATTGTATTACCCTCCGTGTTCGGTTTTGGGAATAGGTCCCTCAGACCCCATCCCCTTTCCATAGAGCTCATGTGTACTTCTTTCTGTCTTCATTTTGATTCACATCATAAACAATTAATCTGGTTAGGTATTCTGAAATAAAATTATAATAAATTATAAAATTTACTCTAGGTATTGTTTTGAAACAAAGGTTTTTCTCACGTGCTTTTCAATAACTTTTGACGTCATAAGTTGAAGGAGAGAGAACAGAAAATATGTTAGCTTTGATATGTAGATAAAAGGATAAAATTAAGTTTCGATTTTTATTTTTGGATTTCTTTCGTATTGAATGAGTACAAACACACTAATAAACCGGCTCGGTCGGTTTTTTGGATATCGTACTTAACGTAGGTACTTTTTTTCAGAACACAATTAGGATTAAAAAAAAATTTAAATAAAATCATTAAACATAAAAGATTTCTGAAATATCGTTAATATGAGTACGATTATGCCCCATGGCCTGCTAAAAAATATTTTATAGTGAAGCTCTTTTTTGTACTATTTAAAGAGAGATTTATCGATTGGTGAATGGGTTTCACGAGTCGTCACTTGTCCTCGACAAATGAAGTGTGAAATTAAAATATTATCCCTGATAGCGATAAGAAGAGTCAGCGAAGTCGATTTTCTTTTAGCGTAATAAATTGTTAAGTATTTTTGGACGAAAACCAATTTTGCACAGCGGGTTAGAGACGAAAGATATATGACTCAGTGGGCAGTGAATAAAAAAAAACCATTTTATTAACTTTTTATTGTAAAGCGTACACTTTTTATAGTAAATTGGCCTGTTAAGGTAAAGACGGTGCGACGAGATCCTTGACATAGATCGACATATTGTGCAACGAAGTTGGAGTTTAAATCTTTTTATTTTAGTACTCAAGGTTTAATTGTAACATAAAAAAAACTGACGTGGGAATTGGACTGGCGGAAGTGTCTAATTCCCCTCCACCTGTAACGAATCCTTAAAACCTTTCGACCCTTTTATTGTATTCAAATCGATCTATGGACGGATATTTTCGAGTTTAATTTATCCGCTGATGCCGATGAAGAATTCTATAATAAACGTTGTTTTATTGCAACTCTTTTAAAAAAGGGCATTTCCACTTTCTCATCATTTTTTCCCTTGAAACGACTTGGTGGATATGGAGTGCGGATAAGAAATCCGGTCGCGCACCTGTCAATCGTTTGAATAAAATTTAGAAATGTAAAATTTTTTGAAAATTCGATTCTAAGTTGGCCCTTTCCGGGCACGTGTTCTGAAATGAAAGTAGAGGAATTTAAGGCCATATAAGGCGAAATAGACCGAACATATGGTTTGGTCATTTTATTATCTTTTCATGTGACTTTTTTTGTTCTATCAACTTATTTAAACTTTATCTAACCAACAATATCCTCCTTCCGATATAACTTGTGGTGATCTATCTTTTTTTGCTTTCGGCTTATGATGGTTATGGTTTTTTTCTTCCCTATTTTTATTCCGGTTTTTATTGTTTCTTAATTTAAAATAAATTAATGTAGGAAGGTAATTAATTTTATTTTATTATTAAATTAATAGACCCGGTTTCAGCAACTTACTACCTAAAGATTTTTGGTCACTAACTGCAGTTCAGTAGCAGGATTGACAAAGCTTTTGCATTTCAAGAACCTCAGTAACTGCCTAAAGGTTTGTGGTCACTAACCGCAGATTAGTGGGCTAACTGCCGGTTTGACGAAGTTTTTGCATTTCACTAACCTCAGTAACTGACGGTATTTTGGGAGTTCAGGGGTGAAATTGGGAATAATATTAGTCGAAAGTTTTGACTAATCAGAACAGATGACGACTAAACCCGCAAAGCCTTGACGTCTTGCGTTAGGGTATCGTTGAAATTATAAGGCGTTCCCTTCTTTGTTTTAACTTTCTCAAAGCGAAGTTATTGGATTAGTCCAGTTTTGCAAGAGGGAGGGGGAGCGGTGCCAGTTTTTTCGGAACATTTTACGGCCGTAACGTAACGTGAGTTGCTAATTTTTTAAATATTTTTATTTTTAATATTTTCGAAAGGAACAAACTATTAAGTTATGCAAAACATCTGAAGATTTTGTGGTACATATTACTAATTTTACTTATATTCTGTATTCCTATTTGTCTATGGGTAATAGTATGCGCCAGCCATTCATCTAGGCGTTTTTAGCTTATATTCTAAATTCGGAATTCAAATCCACATTTTTTTCGAAATCTCATTTTTTCTACATTCATACCTTTTTTGTACCTACTAAAAAAGATTTGACAAAATTAGAAGCCCAGAATTCATTGGTAAAAAATGATATTAAAAAACTTTATTGTTATTATTATTATGTAAGCAACTACGATCAGTGCTAATGAGTACCTACTCGTAAAAACCGAGGAAAAAAATCACGTGGCTCTTGTTTTTTAAGAGACGGCGTTTTTTTAGTGGGGGAATCGGTGTAACCAGTCGTAAAGAAGACTTCGGCGCGGGCGCCATGATCACCGCGGATAAACGTATTATCAAGGTTTGTTATCGTTGTTTACTACCAGGGAAACTTAAAGTTCCTTAATAATTCACCCAAGTCATTTTCGTTTTCGAAAAGTGTCAAATTTCTATTCAACGGATGGTTTTAGGTCACCTACTGTCACACTAAAATTTTGTTTTTTTATTTCAAAACGAGGTCTGATGAAATTAAAAAATTCCGGATAGGTACCTATATATGTTTTTTAAATAAAAGTAAAAGTCAATTCCTGGTTAATTTAGTTTTGAAATAATAACCACAAGTGAACTACAATTCTTTTCGATATTTTCACTTCCGGAATTTATGAACTGTTAGATCAGCTTGGAGTCCTCGTTGTTAAAGACGAGGTCATTTTTGTTAACACCAGTGTTCTTGCAATAACTGGTACCTTTGATCGGAGATTTAAGTCCAAGAAGCCTAGAAAAAAGTTTTCAAGGTAACAAAAAGGAAGTCTTCGCACAGCCAGGCTACACAGAAGGGACGTGAACAGCTCTTATTTTTCCCTTCGATTGAATTGAATTCCGAAAAAAAGCGGTAGAAAAGCTCTCCTAAAAACAGAACATGGAGGGTAAACCAATAACTTTTAAGAAAATTAAAAAGATCTAAATGCTGTTAAAGCATAGTCTAAAGTTTTAATCAGTTAGCGAAAAAATAAATTTGTTGGTTTTAATTGAAATATTAAATTCTTGCGGTTTAGCAATAAATAAAACAAAGTAAATAAATTTAGTTCCTAAAATTAAGTTTTTTTTTTTTTTTTATCTTGGGCGGTCTAGGCTTGTTCAGAAACGCTGGTTCCACGGCTCCGGCAATTATTTTCTGGTTTAACTATGGACGACGTTGCCAAATAATTATAGGCACCGTATTACGTCTTTCTTGCCTTGAAAATTCATTTGTCCTGAACTTATAAAACAAGTTATCAAGTTATAAAATTTAAATTTTGAAGGAAAAAATATCCTTAAAAAACTTTCACTCTTACCATTTCATTCCGGTTTGTTTCCTGAGTATTGAATCGCTTTCGCTCCAACCGAAAATCATTTTTAATTCAGGTAATTTTTTTCGATGATGCGCGATAGAGTCTTCATTTGTTTGTGCTCGTGAAACGAATTCTGAGAAGTTCTTGGAGCAATTACGAGGCACCTTGACCTTGTGGTTTTATCCCGGACCAAGGCTCAAAATAGTTATTTCAAAAAAAGTGTAATACACGTTCTATGATTGCCTTTGTATTTTAAATCTTTGATAAACTACATTGTTTTCATTCGCATTCGTAAATTAAGTCGTTCCTTTTTGTAAAGACAGGCCCCTGTCTTGAGAAACGAAGTGGTAAATACCGAATAAATTCAATCTCTAATTATACCTGTTGGCTTCTGTTTGAAAAACGAATCTCGGTTTCGAGGGATCAACAGAATAGTTGGCAGTGGAATTAACGTGTTACTGACCTACGAGGGACGTACGCCCACTTAAGGGTCATGGCCTACTCAATGTCAAATGCATGAAAAAGAAGTCTTTTGATTTTTGTTTCCCATCTTATGGGAACGTACCATTAGTGCAAAATTGCGTCACTATCCGGTTTTGAATTACGTCATCTTCTGTTTGGGTCGCCGCTATTTACCTCTGTTTTTTTTTTTTTTTAATAATTAGGATTCCCTTAAGGAAAACTGTCGGTCTTCAGGTGCTTCACTAAATTCGCTGAAATTTCCACCGAAACTCTAAGAAATGCCAAATTGAAGCATTTTTAAATGTCTTCACTCAGCCAGGGCACACGGAACAGTACAGCCCATTCTCCCTAACAAGGGGGAAAATACCTCTTATTGTATTTTCAGAATTTTTTTTTTTAATCTTTTTTCATACCCCCTTTAGAAATTTTTTGGCATTCTCATCTCCCTTGTCTTTAGGCTTTAACTACCTCTTTACTAAGTTTCTGCCACTGTCCTTAAACAATCAGGCGTTTTTCTCGGTTTTTTCGGCCAAGAAACTTCCCCTTTTTAACAGATGTTTCATTTCAGTATTTATCGGTATTAGTTAATTTTTTGGTATACATATTTAATGATTCGGACATTTGTTTTTGGATCTTTATTTTATTAGTTTCGTGCCCTCAGACTAGTGTAAGGCTGTGAATTATTTAAAAATTTAAATTTTAAAAAATAAATAATTCACAGCACACTAGACGGAGGTGGGGCCCTAGTTAATATACCCATAAATTAACTATACTTACTGACCCCATAATTTCTCGGTCTTTTGGCCAAAAACATTATTTTGAGCAAGTTTTCGAGCGTTTCCTTCGGTAATGCCGATAAACATCACTTTTGGAGGCAAAATGTTGACTAAATCCAAGAACCAATTTTATTCTTTTCTATTAGAATTCATGGAATTTGTATATTTTTCAAATATTTTTTAAAATGTTAATTCGCTTGTTGGAGGAGAGAAATATCGTATTTTATGTACCTACTTATTAAAAATGTTTTATCTGTTTTTTAGCAAACAAAGATAAATTAAGATTGCCCGAGCCTATTTATTTATTCTAATTTTGAAATAGTAGATTGCGTAAACTACTTTGTTTAACTGTGTTAAAGAAATAAACTATAAATAAATATAATGTTTATTGACTTAAAAGATTATTGTTTTTTACGTAAAAAAAAGTAGTTGACCCGGATAGGGAATATTTCCACCCTGGACCTGCCCCAAGATTTCGCTCTTTTTCTAGTACGTTAGTAACCCTCCGAAGGACGACGAAAGATCATATTTAGACCAGGGATGTTGACCGTGGTCAGTTGCTTTCCCGTGAAGCCTCCAAAACCCCACTCGAATGTGTTTTTCCTATTAATAAATTCGTGCGTTTAGGAGGAATACACAATGGGTCGCTAGTCGATGGTACGCTCGCCCCATTAATCGGAACCCGTTTACATTCGTCGCGTCCTCTCCTCAAAAATATTAATCGCACCTCGTTTTTCCCCTCTTCTTCGCCTATTAATTCTTCACTATGTTGCGGTAAGGCGTCTTGCTCAATTATCATTATTTCATTGGCTCTTGTTCATAATTAGTTTCTTGAAATGAAGGATTTTATCTCACTTGTCGCCCTTCATCTTATTTGAAATATTCTTTGGGATTTCCTAAATACGTAAGCAAATCATAATGTGCATCTGCAGAAAGAACCTTGAACATCAGGAATTTTTTGTTTTCAATTTGCGGTAAAACAAAGGAGGTAGCACCGCTTAAAAATTTTCTATCTTATGAAAATAATTTAAAAATAATTAAGGAAATGTGTTTTGGATAATTTATTCTTTGTTTATTTTCAGGTAGGTTTAGTAAGTTTAGTAGGTCTATTTGACTAGGATCGAAGGATTCTTCTAGGACATCGTCGCGTTAGTTCTATCACCAGCTATCTCATTTTTATCAATTTTTAGTTTGGGATTGTTTCTTATAGTAAATTTAGTGGAGAATCGAATTCCGTTGGTAGTTTAACCCTCTTACCAACAGAAAACGCGTAGTTCATGATTAAGCCAACAGGTGATGCATTGATTCCAATGAGATATTAATCAGTATTTTTGCACTCCTGAAAACCTAGGAAAAATGAGATAGCCGGTGAACTAACGCGACGATATTCTCCTTATGTTGATGTTAACGGACCTACCGCTGTGATTAGGAGGTCCTAGCGGGCGTTTCATGAAGCTACTTGTTGCGGACGTCTAGTAGAGATAGCGTTGGATGTGTTAAACCTCTGACTACCCTTTATTATCCCTATTCGTGTTTTAGGTAGATTTTTGGTATTGAACAAAAAAAAAATTTATTTTTATTTTTTTCTGCAAATTTAAAAGTTTCAATGGAGAGAGTGAAAATGGAATATTCTCCCTACTAAATAAAACAAAAAAATTGTCCTCCAATATATTTTATTTTATGTATATGAGGAGTATTTTTAATTCTTTTGTTTTTTCAATTCATTTTAGGTAGATTTTTAAAATAAAATTTCTATAAAAATGAGGAGGAGACACACGATAAAGACTGATTTCGGCTTAATAAGCCTCATCAGGTGAATTTTTTTTCGTTTATTGCTCTCTCTTCTTCTTTGAAAATCTTTTTAATTCATTACAATACCATTACAAAAAGTTCGTAATGTTCGTATTTAAGAACACTTATTTTTTCTTCTTTTATTATTTGTTAATTTATTTCTTTGATTAAAAAAGGAAAATGTTAAATAAAAATCAACTTGTTAATTATACTGGAAAAAAGTAACTATACTGGAAATGCCCGCTTTATACCCATTCCAATAACTTTTCTGATATTTCGTTTTTCCTTCATAAAAATTATTTTTACCCTACAGTTCAAAAGGTAATGACACTAATGACAAATGGTTTATTGGCCCTTGGGACCGTCTTCTTTTTTTCTTCTTACTTGACAGGACTTCAACCATAGGTCATTATGAATTTCTCCCAGGGGAGACTTATACCTACAAAGCGTTTTAACTCACGGAAACCACAATCGTGGACCTCATTAGTTTTCGTGTGGCTAACGGGATTTTTCGTACCCTCTAACTTAGGACACAAAAAAGAACCCTTGTCCAGTTCTTAGTGTACTTCCTCGGGTTCAAGTCTGAATCTTTCTTGTTTATCAAAAATCTTATCAATTTCATTCGAAAGTTCATTGTATTGTAATATTTGAAAACGGTTCTTATGAACTTTTGACGTATACACTTCCTCCTCTAGACAGTTCTTATTTTCATTGTTCGAATGACACCCTTTTTTTTAAATTCAATTTTATGGTGGCGATTATGTGCTTGAAATATTAGCTCTTTCGAGTTTACTTTAAAACCTTAAATTACAATTTAAAATCGATCTTTTTAAAAATTTCTCCCAATTTTGCACACAAACGTACTCAGCTACTAACTCATCAATAAGTCTCTGTCGTTACCATTGTTTTAATTTTTTTCTCTCTCTATTTCTCCTTCTCCTGGCTGGTCGAATTAAATTAACATTTATAATGGAAATATTAAGCTTTTGACCTTACGGTTTAGTCGTTGCGTTAAATGCGGTCATGAGCTATCTCCAATGCTCCTGCGTCAACTTAAAGGTACGTCATTTAATTTTGTTTTCCTCGTTCGGAAATCGATTTTTTAAAATATGTTTCAATTTTTTTGTACCCCCTCTCCCTTCATTTAGATTTTTAAAACGTATTTTCTCATTTGATAAGGCTGTTTACTTACTCTTCAAACTCTATGGTACAATTTTCATTTTTTAAAGGTTTAAAGCAAATTAAAATTAAATAATTAAAAATTGGCCTTTTGCCTGAGAAAACCCCACGCGACATTTTAGGATTGTCTATCTGCCGATAAACTTCTATTACACCGGATTCTTGAGCCTTTTTCCTACAAAATCGCCTTTTTTACCCCCTTTTTTGTGGGTTTATCTTTATTTTCGTTCTAGAAGCCACATTCTCACCTGTGTTTTCCTCAATCTTTCAGCCGAAAGTAAACCTTTCACTAAGTAACTTTTTCGGCCTAGAAATGCCGAGAAATATCTTTTTTACCCGTTTTTCTCGCTTTTTCTGCCAAGAAACATCCCTTTTGGCCGTCTTCTTCAGCGTTTCTGCTACGAAGCATCCTTTTTCTGCGTCTTCCTCACTCTTTCGGCCTGGAAACCCCTTTCACCTTATTCTAGAAACCTTATTTGCAGCAATTTTTCGTAAATCGCCCTTTTTTCTGGATTTTGGGGCGTTTTTCCTCATTTTGGTCGAGAAACCTCTATTTTACCGATATTTTGAGAGTTTTTTCACGGTTTGGCTTTATTATTGTGGTTTGCCTTTATTATTGGGCATCCCCTGAAAGAAAACCTCGGCTACGCCTCTAGAATCTGCTTAATATTCTAAATAACGTATAAGTTGTATATGGTGTCTATTTAAATAGCACGTGTTAACTTAAAAGGTCAGGCTATTTCCTTCCGTCGTAAACTTATTATTAACATAATTTATTAGTTATACTTCCTCAATTTAAAACAATTTTTATTTATTATATTGCCCTTAAAGAAAGATGTATCTGTAGCGTTTGTTTAGCTTGGTGGGGACTTAACAGCGGAGGTTTCGGCCAATCGGTACGGACGTAGGCGTGGTTTCTATGCTCCGGTAAAGTACCATTTCCTCTCTAACTCTGATCTTCCTTATTCTAAAATGTATAATTCTGTGAAAATATTTCATGAAAAATCGAAATATCTTAATTTTGGACTATCTGATTAACTCAGAATTTTTTTCCTGTGTTTTTTGTGTCAGAATTATTAAGTTAAGATGAGATGAGTAACTTGATAATAACTGAAAAATCGCCATAAAGTTCAAGTTTTCTTCACGGACAAATTTTTTTTTCTTCCAATTTACAAATAGTATCTAAGTAGAAAAAACAATTATCTGGAGCTCGCCCTGGCGGGAACTTCCTCGAAGTATTTTTTTTATTGCCGTCTTTTTTTATTGTTATGGCTGGTGCTGTTCCTCAAAGTAGTGAAAAAAATGCTTTTCTACTAACGAAAACAATTTTCCAGTATTGAGGTAGACAAATTGAAAATCTTGGCCCAGTCAGACCACACGGAACGGGTGAGAACACCCCACATTTCTCTCTATTATATTTTGGGATTTTTAGCTGCTCGTAGTTTTCGAAGAAAATAAATCTACATATTTTTTTTTTCCCCGAAGTGAAGAACGGACCTTATAGTAAGACTGTACTGCATTAAAACTTCAGACCGAAAGATCTCCGCCATTTATGCGAAAATCTTAAAAAGCTTTACAACAGGAAGATACTGTGAAAATTTGGATAAAATCGGAAGAATTTTGCGGCCGTGAACTTCCTTAAAGAAGTTGTTGTTATACCCTCCACGTCGGGTTTTTGGGGACCCCGGAGGGTCAAATCGAATAAGTACATATTGATCTTTACCGATCTCAACTTTGTCTGTGGTTCCGGCCAGCCGTAGCATTTTTGCCGGAACGCTTTATGGCCACAGTTTTCAACCGATTTTCATCTTTTTACACAACCTTCCGAAATAGTTGAACAAGAAATTAAAATGGGCGATTTTTGAATTTCGAAAAAATGGCAGAGATATGTCAGTTTGAAATTGTAAAAACTGCTTCCCGGCCGAACCGTTGCGTTGGATCCGAAACCATTAGTGTAAAGAAAATACACCAAAAAGCATGTTTTCGTTTCCGTGCGTTTTGCCGTTTCTCCTCTGACTTCTATACTTTGACGTTATTTTTTGAATTTTAGTTTGACTGACCTATCATATGTTAATTTTTCAATTTTAACTTTTCCCGGTCAAATTCAAATATAATGACGCCACAAGCGAATCAATTCTATTGCATCCAGCTGTTTCAAATATACCCTCAACCCTTCTTTGCTTTCCGCGCTTTAAAAATATTGAAGTTGAATCGTGATTGGAACCTCAAAGTACAAGATGTTGTGGATTATGTAGTTGAGGCCTTAAGCAAAGTACTTGAACCCGTCGGCCGATTTCAGCCGTCAACGATGTTGGTCAGAAATATTGAGGAAAAAATGCTAAATACTAAATTTCGTTAACCTCAAATGAAAATTGCGGCTGTTATCGTGCTTATATCTGTAAAACTATATATACTGCACCCATTGCAATAGGTAGATTTCGAAGAAAAGAAATCTTCCTAAAAATGAATTTTTTTTGCTCGGAATATTTTGAAGCTAGTAACCAACCTCAATTTTATATTTCTACGCCTTTAAGGATATGAAGTTTTCTCTCCAGTGTACTTCTGGAACCCCTTTGTGCTGTAATGTAATTACATGTACAATGGAGCGGTCGGTCACAGTGACCTCGACTAGGTTTTTTTCTTCTATTTCTTTTTTATACATAAGGAACAAGATGATCCTTTCAAGCCTCGTACGTCAGACAAAAGTCAAGTGCTCCTTGATTCCTTTCTCTTGATTTAAAATCTACCGGTTGTTATTTTGTTTAAAAAAATTTAATTCTCACCTTTTATCCACGGGCCGGGACTTCATTTCCGACCCTCGTTCCGTGTCTAATTGTTCGGGAACCGACGTCTGTCTCGAGGCAGGTGGGGAACCTGCCACCCGGGGAAAATGGTCCTCATCCTGCTTTTTAGTTTTCTATGGCCGCAACTGTTCCTCTAACAGAGCGTTAACTTTTTGTATTGGTATCTTCCCCTCCTCGAAAATAAGAACATTTTTTATGACAAAAGAACTATGATTATTGAGGTAGGAACGCACCGAAAATGTTCTCCCCGAGAATGACAAATCTAGGAACGCGACAAGCATAGCCCGACCCAATCCATAAAAATTTCAAATCTGTCCTCGATGTTTCGTCCAAAAGAAACCCGTTTTACCAGGTTTTATGGTGTTACTCTCAATTTTTTGCCCTAAAAGAACCTTTCCACTAAATTTTTGTCGTTTGTTTTTACGGTTTTTAGCCAAGAGCTAAGAGGATCGATCGTAAGGAGTTAATCCTCATTTTCCGCCCGAGAAAAACCGGTATTGTCTTTCGGCCAAGAAGCTTCATTTTACCAGATTTTTTAAACCTTTTTCCTCGGTTCACTGACGACTAAACCACTTTTTTTACCCTATAGAAACCATTTTTTTGTGTTTTTGGGCGTTTTCTTCAATCTTTTGGTCAAAAGCTAAGGATCGATGGAGTTTCTCCTTGTTTTCCGGCCTAAAAACGCCCTTTCTCATTTTTTTTTTAAATTTATAAAGACACTCCAGTTTGTTTAGTTTTTCTCAATATCCCTAAAATAAAATCCTGGGTAGGTACGTTCTGTACTAAATTAATTATACGTAAAAAACAGCGTGTTGCCGACACTATTAATCAGTCGTTCCTCTCGGAGCTTTTTGTTTTATGAGATAAGAGTGGAAAGGAATTATTTCGTGGGTTCATCGGTCGTAAAGGAAACAAGATGGTGTCGTAATGACCATAAGGGAGCGAGGGTGGCTCGGAAACATGGCCGGTCTTTCTCTTTCCCTTCATCAATCTCTTCATCTCCCATTTTGTCTATCAATCACGGTCAGCAATTACCTGATCCTTATACATCATCAATTATCCTTATCGTCTTAAACATCCTTCGGGTCTAAACACATGCGGAGATTTCGATTAGAGGCCGATCAAAAGTTTTTGAACCCACGACGCCCTTTTGTTTGAACTCGGGAGTTTTTCGGATAAAAAGAAACCTTTTTTTTTGTACTTGGGTTCACCCCCGTCGTGTCTGTTGTGAAAGCCGTGTTTTCGATTTATCTTCGTTTCGAAAAAAGGGGGTAGTTTTGAGGGCTACAAGAAACTCGTGTGGTCCGCCGGACAAACTATCAATCAACCTGACCCCGTCTACTTTCTCCAAATAAACACCGCCTTCTTGATTTTGTGTGTTCTTTGTTGTAACCAAACAATTTCGTTTCATTTCTTAAATTCTTCGAAGTGGTTTTTGGTTCCTTGTGTCTGGAGCCCTCGAAACGGCATGTCCTTCTTAAGAAGGAAATGAGAGAGAAAAAATATTTGGACGTTGATTTTTTATTGTTAGCGTTCAATTTTATGTATTTTAATTTAACTGAGGGAATAATTAGGTAGTAAGTAATGTAGTTACTAAGTATTGGGTGTACAAAATGAAACTCGGCCACAGGGTAAATTTGAATTTTAGCCAAGTTTCATTTTGTACACCTAGTTCATTTTTTCAAAATTTTAAACATTTTAGGCGTTAAAGTCCATCAAAAGTTGACCTTCTCCGTGTAAGAAGGTTATTGAAGTATAACCATTAAGAAGGTTAATTTTTAAAGGCTTGTAAATCGTAAACCGTTACAGATATTGAAAAAATGCACTAAATAAAATCAGTTGGAAATTCAATTCTCTTTAATTTTTATTCTATTCATTTTTTCCCTAGGACGCACCGTTTTCAAGATAAATTTATTTTAAAAAAAATTATTTTCCGAAAATGGTGCATCCTAGAAAAAAATAATTAAGTGCAAAATTATAGAAAATTAAATTTCCTACAATTTTTATTTATTTGGTGTACAAAATGAAACTCAGCCAGAGGGTAAATTTGAATTTTGAAGATTTTAGCCGAGTTTCATTTTGTACACCTAATAGTTACTGTGGTTAATCCAGTGGACAGACGCAATGTCAACCTATCTTCCTCGATTGCATTGCGGTAAAAAGAAGAAGAAAAAGAGAAGCAAGTACATAGTTTGGAAAAGAGTGGATAAGAATCTTCTTTCTGCTCAGCCAAACCTGTGAGACCCATTTCCAACAACTGTGCTTTGAGGGTATACCAACATAACATTCTCCTTAGGAGTCAATAGCATACTCTAGAGGAAATTTCGCAATTTCGACGAAATGTACTCAACACGCAGTTCCAACAATAAACGTTGAGATTATTTCGAAAGTGAGACCCACGCCTTTTTACACCGCGCAATGATAACTGAATAACCTTTGACATCGCCTTTTGTCACGGCTTGACTTTGACAAGTAAAAGTCGCAAGTATAAAATTAGCTCTTCGCCGACCCCTTTATACGGTGAATAAAATAAAAATAAACTAAAAACGATTACATATGAATAAAGCGGAAGCAGATTATCGACAAAGGGCGAACGTGGTTTTTCGATAGGAGGGGATGTATTAATTCAAAGTCATCTTCCATTCACATAACACCCTAATGTCTATATCGCAACTGTGCATCCATCTGCTCCTTTTGTCAAATTGTTTTTACCGTCCATAAAAATATTGAAATTCTTAAAAACTCCGATTTATCTGTTGACGTCTTTGACAAGCTCCTGAAGAGGAAACTGACAATTAACCCTTGACGAGAGGTCAGGTGATAGAGAAAAAAAAAGAACAAGAAAATGGAAGGACCTTTTCTTGTCTCCACTCGACCACCGGTCTTACACTAAACAAACCTTTTAAGAATCAATATTATTCTTCTTCATTATAAGCTGTTCAGACAATATTAGAGTAAAAGACAAAAATTGTTGGAATTTTACCTGTGGGTCTTCGACCCGGAAACTATACAAACAGAGTGAAAAACCACCGTGAAAATTGAAAAAAATTTACAACCCTTCAACCCTTTAAATCTGATGTTTTTGGCATAATCGTAATAAATTTTTTTTTAAATTATGATCATGTTGTACTTTCCAGAAAGTTGTAGCAAAAAACGTTACGCACTTTTCTCAAAAAACAATGGTTTTCTCAAAAAATAGTAAAAATTATGTTTTAATAAAATCACAATTTTTTTTTAAAAATCATTAAAAAAATGCGACTTTTTTGAAAATGGTAAATAAATATGATTACGATTCATAATCTCACCGTGATCCTAATCACAATAAAAAATAATGTGATTAAAATTTAACAATAATTGTTTACGATAATTCCCTACTCTGTTTTCTGGTATCCTCCGACTATCTACAGCTCCATTAGCACATAAACGTTCTTATCCGTAAAACTAGATGATAGGATCTGATAAAAATGCCGAGAAGCCTTTCCTTAACGGCACGCGTCTGTAGAAGAAGAAAAAAAAATTGTTATCTCGATGTAAAGTCTGGAAGCACATTAGCAGCTCTTCCATCAAACTTTTACCTGTTCGGCCGCTTTCTTACTTGATAAACCTTGAGGGAAATACGTTTTCTTTTTTAAAATCCATCTTATTCCACAAATAAATAGTTTCTCTTTTGTTTTTAACTACCAACCCGGATGTATTTTATTTGTTGAATAACTATTTACATTTTTTTAATGGTGCAACTAAGTGAAAAATGCGCCAAACCTTACAACATTATGGAAAATTTTTTTTCTTAAAATTCACACCCGGTTTGAGCCGTGGGTTTGGCGGAGAAGGGTTTAAAAAACGGTTTTTATCGAAAACTATGAGGTTTAGCGCATAAAATATTTACATCAAAAAAATATGTGTATGTATATTATTTCCAACAAAGTTTTTAGGATATAACACAGTTTTCCTAAAATACAATCTTCTGAACCGTTAGTTTTAAGCAAACAAGTAGCTTTTTCCGTAAAATAGCACAAAGATTAATTTTGTACTTAATCTTTATCTCGCTAGGATGAGTAGTTTTTGAGTTATTTGATTCGGCTCCGCCGAATCCACTGCCCCATGTGTTCAATTTTTTACCAACCACAAGGCACAAAATGAACGTTTCGGCGTTGTCCTAATTTTTTTGCAGGCATTGTAAGTTGCGATAGCGGGGTATTTTAATTTAAGTTTTTTTAATTTTATTATTTGTCTTCTGACCTCTAAATTGAAATACCCCCACTATTCCGTCAGTATATATCTTTTTATCTGTTAATAATTAGGCGATAACATTTTCTCTTTTCAGTTAGTGTCTCGTTTTCTCGGCCAATAAATTTATCTGTTTTTGTTCTTCTTGTAAGTTGCGATAGCGGGGTATTTTAATTTAAGTGTTTTTAATTTTTTATTATTTGTCTTCTGACCTCTAAATTGAAATACCCCCACTATTCCGTCAGTATATATCTTTTTATCTGTTAATAATTAGGCGATAAACATTTTCTCTTTTCAGTTAGTGTCTCGTTTTCTCGGCCAATAAATTTATCTGTTTTTGTTCTTCTTTTACACAATATGACGCTTAAGAAATACCCTCTGAATGAAGTTGGTGTCATGTTTTACTTTTAGTTTTATTGAATTATTCTTATTAATTTGGATTATTCATTTTCCCCCACCTATTTTTGTCGCTAAAATTCTGTCTTATGTTCGTTCATAATTTGCATCACTTGATGTTCGGTTATCTTAAGTTTTGTTTTTATTGAGATTTCATTTTAGTTTTCCCCACTTTTGTTTTTAGGTAGAAAGCCCCCTTTCTTCTCTTTATAACTGAGTGAAGTCAAAAATCTAATTAAAGATATTGCTTTTTCTTTTTTTTTTTTGCCTAATAATTTTAATCTTTTGTTATTTTTGTTAGTCAGGAGTTTTGGCCTTAAATGACTCAAAAAAAAAAATTTTTTTTTTTCTTTTTAGGTGCATTGCAAAGAATTTGAACGTTGAGTTCTATTTTTAAATTTAAATTTTTAAATGAGAAATGTTCTTATTTCCATTTAAAATTAACAATTATGATTTTTCGATTTGAATATTTTTTGGATTACAAAAGTTTCCTCCTTACGAAATGAATTTGTATAAAAAAAATTAATAACAAAAACCAAATTGTTTCAGGACATGGATCTCATAGATCCTGTGGAAGCAGGATGTCGACATGGGATTTTCATTGGAGGAAAGTCAGGCGTTGCAGAACCAAACAAGCCAGGAATCAAAAGATAAAGTTAAAGCGAAGATAAAAAAGGAGCCTAATTCTGATATAAAGGATGAAAATTCTGATGTAAGAAAATATTTATAAATTTAATAATATTTGCACAATAGGTGATCAAGGATTTGTTTTTTGTCGAGAATCAAACTTGGAAGTTTTCGAATGAAGAATACTATAAAAGTTAGTTAGATCGATCCCACGTATCTCTCCCTTATGAAGATGACTCTGCATAAATTCAGACAGACTGCCTTTAATTGATGTTGACAGGCGAGGACCAGAACCTCCTGACAGGCCGGCTCTAAACACTCAGCCACGATTGAGATGTGTGCCTTGAATTCCTTCCTTTGATCAACTCACGCCCACCTACCTCCTCCCCTGAATTATGTTAATTCAAACCGTTCTCGAGAAACACTTCATTTAAAACCTAGAACTGCGATGAAGAGCCTCCTTATTTGCCTTTTCTTTTTTTGTAAAAAATAACCTCAAATATTGAAGGTTACTGATTTTAGGTTACTGACAAGTCATGACAAATTTTGTTTATTGAGAAGCTTAAAATTTGATTTTTCTTTTCTTCATTGATGGATTAGATTGTTGTGAAACTGGGAGTCAATACAGTTATTTAGAGGTTTTGATGGATGGGACGAACGCTCCGGCTTTGAGGCGCACCATGGCCGTTCAGGCGTCTCTGGAATGTACCACCGTATAATCCACCGTTCCCACGCACCCTCTTGTCCTTTTTTCTCTCTTTTCTTCTCCAAGTTCTTTTTTAAGTTAAAAAAAAATTGTTCTGCACACTTTCTAGACTCTTTATACTAAATATGTCACACTGGAAAATGTGTAGAAAAAAAAAGTTTATATAATATGTTTTTCTCTAACTTTCCTCTTTTTTTGAAATTATGAAATAGTTATCATGATTTAATTTTTATTTTTTTAGGATGAAAAAGAAGCGGAACCCTGGCCTGGAAAGTCGTATACAATAGATTTGGAAACAGGCAAGTGGCACGACTGACGTTTTCCACCATTAATTTCAAGACACTAATGAATTTTACGATTAGACACACGAAATCCTTTTCTAGTTTCCAGTTCGCTACAGTGGGATGGGAAAAAATGAATACATTCGGATTTAACGCCCAGATTGAGATTTAAAGAGTGGCGTGGCTGAGAATCGTGAGTGGGTTTGTATGGGGGAGACAGTGAGGGACCATTACTCAAAACAGCCATATTTCCAACGACGGGGTCCTATTATCCCTGCCAGACTCCCTTCGTCATTAATCTTAGACCGGAGGCCATTTTGTTTTTCGTAGGATGTGTATCCGTTTCAATTATCCTCGATTAAAACTGAAACCCAGATTGAAATGAATAAAAACCCAAAAAGTCTTTTTATAACGGTCTCAAGCATTCTTTGAACCTTTTTTTTCTCTCTCTTTTTAAAACTTTCTTCCATGAATAACTTGAACAATAGTCAGTATATCGTACCCAGATTTTCCTATCTTTGTCCTTTTATGGAACCAATGGATTTGTCTCAGTCGCTGTTTGTTTTCCCCAAAGGTAATCCCTTCGCATTAACAGTCTGTCATGTGTATGATTAATGATGATGAAATTAAGGAATTATTTAAATAAAGAAATTCTTTATGGCTATTAGGCTTCCTGAGCGTCGGCGAGAAGATTATAAGGCAAAACGCGGCACTCAACGCTTTGATCTTTGATCTTGTAATGATAGGAAACCCATGTCATCCAGACAGCCTGGAACATCTTTGTTTCCCATAATGTATCCCATATATATTTTTTTGTTCACTTAAATACTCTGTTGTATGTTCCCAGAACTTTTTGGATCGATCGACCATTTCACCAAATGCATTCCGTCAAGGGGTGGATAAGCGTGCAACCATTAATTATAAGGGTTGGGGTACCCTCATTCTGATAGGCCATGACGAAGCAGAAATCTTCCCTTTTCCACTACTCGACCCAAGAATGAGGGTTCGTGTGTTTGATGAGGAAAAGAATTACACAACTCCCCTGTTTTTATTCTATCGATTTTCGTATTGTTAGTTTATATTTTTTTAAATCAATGGTTTACTGTTAAAAACGTTCATGTTCCATAAAGCAAGAGTTGACCTAGTGTGCTCAAGCATAAAAAGACAGTCACCATGACTTGGCTTGAGATGCTGAAATCTTGAACTTTTTTATATATCTTTGCAAATGAAACAAAGCATCAGAAGTCCTTGTTATGTAGGTTATTTAGGTTATTTTTATAACCTAGAAATAAAATAAAATTAAGAAAAGTTGAATTTATTTATTTTTTTGCTGCTGTTCTTACTGAGAAAAAAAATGACGGTGGTTGAACTTTGTTGGTTATTCGAGAGTAAACAGGATGACAATGTAACGGTTGTCCACTGATTCAAGACAATGAGGTAGAGCAAAAAAGTAGGTATTAAAAAAAGGGAAGAAAAAAAAAACTCATCGAGCTATATGTCCAATTTCCTGCAAATCACTGTCCAAAATTAGACAGTTCCTCGCAAAAAATGTAAAACGCGATAATCTAATTTTCATCTAATAACTGGATATTTTTTGTGTGATTTTGAAGCACAAAAAAATAAAAAGGTATGGGATCTTTGGTATATGACCATTTATCGCTGTCGAGAGTGGGGGCTTAAGCGCCGCGGAGAGAGAACTTTTCGAATCCGTAAACCCCTCCGTCAGCCATCTTGTCCCAGAAGTTCAGTCTCTCGCAGCCTCTCGGACATTGTGTAGCTTCGACTGTGTCAGTGTTGTGTTTGTGATACCCCCATAAGGTATGATATTCTATTTCCAATGACTCGGCTACTCTCTGTTATTGTTTGAGATTATTCCGAGTTTACCTACCCAGTAGTAAATGGTCCGCCAGGTAAAAAGGCACCGGAGGGCCTTCAAAATTATTAATCATATCTTTTCATATTTTTTCGCAGAAATATTCTTTACAATTTTTTTTCCTCCCTACCTACCATCATTTTTCATAACTTGGGATTTTGGAAAATCTCAAAGAGAAATTACATGTCCTCCTGGAAGCTTTCTCTTGTCCCCCATTCTTATATTCACAATAAACTCTAATCTCTTGTTAAAAATCAATAATTAGTTTAATGATTTAACATACCTACTTTTGACATTCATTCGTAGAAAAAATTAATTTTATATAATCTTCTTTTAGAACTTAGTATCAGCACCATTTTGCATAAAATTTTAATCAAAATTATAAAAAAATGTTGAACAAACACTTAATTTTAATGTATCTTCTTTATCAATATGCAAACAAAATTGTTTATTCACCTTAAGATATATCACAAGCAGAGTAGGGATGATTGTAATCATATTTAAGATTACAATTATAATCATACATATTATTATTGATTATGATTACAATCACATCATAAGAAAAATGATGTTATTACTATTCCTATCGAAGTCATATTTTGTTATTTACAATTTTTCAGAAAATCGTTCTTTTTTAGTGATTTCACAGAAAGTTGTATTTATTATTAATTTTTTTTTTCCTATTTTTCATGATTTAAGAAATCATAGGGAAAAAATCCTATTTTTATTTTATCAAAAATTATACGTCGTTTTCGTATATTTTTTACAATTAAAAAAAATCGTCTTTTTTTACAATTATTTGAAAAAATCAGTATCTTTACAATGTTTGAGGAAAAATAATAATTTTCTCAAAAAGACGTCATAAATATAATTTTTTTTAAAAAAAGTATGATTTGTAAAAAAAAATGGTAAAATAGTATGTTTTTTGATTTGGAAAATCCTAAATAAAATATGATTACGATTATAATCGTAAACATGATTACCATTAAGCTCTTCACAAGTGGTATTAAGAAACTCTCAGCTAAGTAAAAAAATATATCCCCAAATTTTCCATGGATTTTTTTGTTAGTTCTGTAACTCCAGCTAATATATTCAAATTAAACTAAAATTATTTCTTAAAAATGTACCTACTGACAAATAACAAAGTTTATTCTGACCTTGATTGAGATCTTATCCTTTTGTCTTTTTCTCGTTTTATTGTTTGAAAAGCTCCACATCATTGTGGCGACAAACAAGCGTGAACCTGCTGAGAAATATATGCTATTATGTATTTTAATATGTACCGTTTTTCTGGTTTATAACTGTTTTTGCCATTTTGTTAATTTTTTCCTTTAAACTTATATTTAGAAAAACAATCTAATGTGCAATTTCCGGTTTAATGAAATGTTTTTCCTATTTTGCCTGATAGAGGACTAATCACTGACCGTTGATTTCATCATTATCGTTAGCGAAGGACTTTAAATGCTTAATTGTCTTGTCAAAGATCAAGGATTTGTTATTTAGTTTTATAATAATTTTTTGACAAAAACCTTCAGAGGGAACGTTTTTTTCCCAGTTTGGGTAGTTGGTTGTGATTGACAAGAGGTGGCGTTGAGTGTTTGAAATTGATACGGTATTACGTGTCGTCATGTTAAAACGTAAAATCTTAAAAAACTAAAACTTAAAGACTAAAAAGAATTTGATGATTAAAAATCCAAAGGATGTATTATAGAAATCTTAAAATTAATGTCTTTCCGAAATATCGTAGTTGTTGAAAATATCTTTCAATGATGGCGAAGAAATATCCCTCTCAAAGAGATGTTGTAGTACCGTTGATTAAGTTTTCACCGCTGTTTTCGGCATTGGTTTGCCTGTGGTTTGCCATCCGGCCAGTCGCCATTTCTTTCCCGGAACGCCATATTAACTTTCTCAAAAGAATTATTGTATTGCTCTACTGATCGGTTTATGGCAGAGGGTCTCAGATCCCAGAAAATTGATTCGTGATCTATACTGATCGTGAGGTTGTCCTTGAATTAATTAAGTCGAGACATTGATAGTAGGGAGAAATTTTGGCTGTTTACGCACGTTTCGTGTGGCCTAGCTTCTGGGTAGATTTTTTTGAAATATTAATTTGTGTTTTTCCTCCTGGGAAATGTTCCGTTGGGCAAGCTCCAGATCAGTACTTCTTCTTTGTTTCTGGGGGTCGATTTGTTTATCTTGACATTAATTTATATTTCCTCAAACAAAAAGTCTGAAAAATTTGTAAAAAACTCACAATAAATTTTGAAGGGTAACCCTTGTCCTAATGTATCCTGTATGAAGTTGGTTCGATCTTCCACGTGCATTTTAAAAACTGAAGTTAGAATTTTAAAAAAAGTGAATTTTCATTAGTGATCTTGCATCTGCCGTTTTTTCAGATTTTATATTGAAAATTCTTATAAACTTAAAATTCTTTTTAGGCGAGTACATTCTAAAAGAGGAAGTCACCGACAGCTCTCCTGAAGAGTTCGGCGAAGACGAAACACCATCCGCTTTACTACAGGAAACCGACTTCTCTTTAGAAGAGGCTCTTGAACTTGTCGGACTGAATGACGGCTTTGAGGTATGTACTTGGAAAAAATCAAAGATTTAAAAAACTAGGATGTGAAAGGAAAGTAGTAGCATCTGTGGTTTAACCTTTTTAAAATGTTCGATTTGTCATAACATTGACACTTTCTTTTTGAATCTCAGGAACTTTTGGATCGTGGAGAGGACGAAGAAGAAAAGGTAACCGATGAAGAAGGCGAGAACGTAGCTCAACTTCAAGAAGAGTTGGACATATTTTCAGATATGATTCAAACTCCTTCGTATCACCCGAGGCACTATCAGGTATGTGTGGCTTCTCTTCTTCGTTTTATATTATTAGAAATCTCCGTTCCTTGGAAGGTGCATTGAAATGTTTTTATGGACCCTTAAGATGCCCCCGGTGTAGTCAGAGGGTTTAAGTGGCCAATTAAGGAAAAGGCAGTAACTGTTTCGTTTTTAAGAACGGCATATGCTGCACACTCTCTCGGTTACCGCCTTTCACCATTACTAAGCCAAAACGCCCTTTTTAATTTTTTTAGGAGATATTAGCATGGAATACCGTTATATCAGCGACCGAAAATCTGATAAAGTAGAGAGTAGAAAAAAAAAGGAGACAACGATGGCCCTATTTGGACGATCTGACCGTAATTGGCTTCTCCTCGATCCTGCTAATTATGATGAATCTTTACGTGGAATCGTTAGAATCTTTGCTTCTTTTTAATGAGTTAATTGCCTCGTCCTTAAAAAAGGGAAAATAATTATTTTTTTCTAATTTTTTTCTCTCTTATTTTTTGACGAAATCTTCGTTTTCGCTATTACGTATTTTATTACAAAATGATGTTTTCATCTTTTCGTTCCTCTCGCATTACGGGCGCGTATATTTTCAAACTTTGAGTTTTAGTTTAATAAAAACTCCGATAGAACGATACTTTTAACTTTTTGTAATCGTGAATATTTTTAAAAAAGTACTTGCTATACCTAGATTGGACAACTTTAAGTATTACCTGTAATATGAGGCAAGTACGGACTCCTTCAGATTATTAGTTTCCGATGAAGCTTTGAACGTGCTGTAAACGAGAAGATTTCTTAAAAACTAAAAGTTTTTTAAAAATCAACTAGATTTTAGACCATATTTCCTAAACTTTTTGTTCTTTTTGTTGTTTGTAAGAACAAGAAATTCAAGTAGTCGATTTTGTATTTCGAAAAAATGGTGGAGATATGTCTGTTAAAAGTTTTAATTTTTTGAACACTTTACGGCCATATTTTCACCCGATTTCTAAAATTTTACACCATCTTCCTAGTCGATGAACCTGAAATTAACGTGGGCAATTTTGAATTTCGAAAAAATATATGCACGTTTGAAATTTTAAAAACTCATACTTCCCCCTCCTCTATACTTCCCCCCTCTATAATTCCCCCCCTCCTTATACTTCCCCCCTCCTCCTCTATACTGTTCCTTCTCTTTAAGGAAGTTTCCGTCAGGGCCATCTCCAGACTAGTTCTTTTTTATGAGGGAAGATCTCTCCAATTTGAGGAGAAGAAACGAATCTCTTAAATATGTTTTATGCACAACTTAATGTACGTACTTTATGTCAACTCTGAGAGAAATGGTGGTTGGGCAAAATCAAAGTGGCGTTTTACGACCCCCTCTTTCCCCCTTCGCGGTCCCTGATTTATACCTACTCCGGTCAGCTTTCACGGGGTTACGACGCGGAGAGGCTTTTCAAAACCCGCCCGGAGTGCATCTTTTTAAGGGTCGATTTCACTTAAGGCGTATTCCGTCGAAGAGGATCCGAGTTAATTGTAATTGATGCCATACGCGACTACCACGGACGTAGAACGTGATTTACGCTTTAGTTTCGTAACGATGGTAATTCCGTTGGTCCTTTACCCCCCACTTTACAACGGTGGGGATATAATCACAATGTTTGCAATTAGCTTTTAGCTCATCACGGGCTTGATTGTAGAATGTCCTATTACGACAATACTTTGTCTTTTACAAGCGTAAATTATCGCTCCGTCGCATAAACTCTCAACTATTTGTTTATAATTTTTTTTCTCCTTTAAACTTAAAACATGGCGATAAACTCCTTTGATGATGTGTTCGTGTTAACTATCTTCCATTATTTCGTTTATGGCATCCACAATAATAAGCGTTTTCTTAAATCAGGTACACATACTTATAAATTGTTGTTTAGCAATTCTTATCAATTTACACTCTTTAATGGCCTATTAGTTATTTTTATCGCACTTTCTTGGTAAAAGATTCAAAAACTTGACACAGTTCTCATGAGAACGCTGAAAGTGTTTTAAAAAGACCCTTCCCCAAAAACCCTTCTTGGAGGGTAAAACAATAACAAATTTTAACTTAAAATGAAAGACTTCGCCAGCCAAGACACTCGGAAACGGGCGTGAACACCCCAAATTTCTACCTACTGCCATCCGCAGTTAGCATTTTTTTAAAAATTTATTAAGATCGAACCATTTAGTACGGCGGTAGCAATTAAAGAAAACTTTATATTGAGAGATCTCCACTATTTTGCAAATTTTGGAAATAAAGCTCTTGAATTTTTGATATTTTCAAGATTTTGAGAAAATAAAATGTAATATGGATGAAAATGCTGTGAACGGCGACGGACGGACTGACGGCACTACAGACCAGTCAATTTTGCTCTTCGGGGTCTTTAAGACCCTCTCTCAAAAACGGCTAATGGAGGGTAATCCAATAAGTTCTCTTTGAGAAATTTAATATTGATGAACTACAGAGGGATCTTCAAAAAAGGGCTTACATTCCGTTAAGCCCGTAAAAAGTACAGATTTATGATTTTAAATTAAAATAGCGACGTTTAAACACGAACTTGCGATTCTAAATGCTTTTTACAGTTTAAATAAAATATAGCACGACCCATAAACACGGGAAAAGAGAGATAGAAAACAAAAAAAAAACCTGTAAAATTTTGTTCTTTTCCTCTAAATGGGACGTGCTCGTTTCGAAAGGGTCTATTTATAAATTATATCTTTTATACGCACAGAGATCCGGCACAAGGTGATTTACACACGGTACTTTATATTATCAATAAACGGTATTCGAGTGCAATGCTGGTCCACAATAGACCGTAAACTCTCAACGTTTACGACCGCGCGTGTAATTATACACATGTTGGGTAAAGAGGGAAATTTTCAGAGGCCTCCAGAGACGATTTTTTTGCGTTTCAATATGGTTTAATGTGTTTTATTTTTATACTCGAAATAATATTTCGTATATCGTACGCCTGGTCCCAACCAAAGGAACTGAAGTTCTTGCGCATGCGAAAGGCAGCGGGATAAGAGGGGACCCATACTCTGATTTGGCCAAAAAAAAAAAAATTCCGAAAAACCGAACGGTTTTGACGGCACCTCAAAGGAACCATATTTTCTGACCTCTCAAAAGTTTTAAAAATTTATTTTTTACCTTTAAAGTTTCGAAAAATTTCAAAAAATTTCCAAGATGCGTCTTTAGATGCTTAACAATTTGCAAAAAAATGAGCCCTGTGGATCAGTAGTTCTCGAGATATTGAGGTTTTCCTAAAAAAGGTTTTTCTCAAAAACGATTCGGTTTTTTGATCCAAATTTATGTCAGTTCTTATTCACATATAGACTTTCCTTCTGCAATTTTTTTGGCCAAATCGGAGTAAGGGCCAAAATGCCAAAATAGCCTTTTAAGTTAATCGCCCGTTGAAACATAAACTTGTCATCTGTGAAAGTTGTGAAGCAGGAAGCTGGAAATGAATATTTACAGTATACTTATTATGGATATAAATATCTAAACTCTTTATTTAAGTTAAAACATCTATTAGTTATAATTATAATGAGAAGGTACTTATTAACCATTTATTTCCATTACCTTTCATTATTTTGTACTTATCGTAAGAAAAAGTTTTAAACCCCAGCGGTGAAAACGATAGAAATACGAAAGGTGCCATTAAACGTTTTTTGACCTAGAAGGATCGGAAAGCAAGTGTAAAATCCGAGTAACGGGTATAGCATGTTGCTGCGTAATCGCGAGGCATAAGAAACTCTGATTAGACTTAACCCAAAGTGTAATTTCGCTCCTTTTCTCTCTTTTTAAACGTCCCAATGAATTGCATCCTTGTTTAAACCTGACGGGTTTTTAACAACTTTTGACCGATTTATGTAGGAATAAAAAAAAAAAAGGTTTTCAATTTTAAAGCGTTTTTTTAATTAAATAAAAAAGTTCGTTTTGAAATATTTCTTTGTATTTACGTACTCTCAGTATTAAAAAAAATTAACTTCCCGCTACAAGCAATCATTTTTGAAAATAAACTAAACAGTAGTCGAAGAGACAAAAGGACTGTAACTGTTCACTTTTACAGCTCCGGAGGGGCGATTTTCGTCTCCCCGCTAATTTTCCCTCTCCTTATAAAAATTGGCAAATGGAAAATTGGGGTTTCAGGTCTTTTTCTGTCATTATCGCAATTTTAACGGGGACTGAGGGAATTTTCAATATTGGAGGAGGGAAAAAAATGCTTTTTTTCCATCTCTCTCTTGAGATCTAACGAGATAAACTGTTCGGCTCGAGTTCAAAGCTTGTAATCTTCGACTTAAAATATATTCTCGACGCCCATCTATCAATCAGAAAAACCCCGAGCGGCCTCAGACGAAAAATACAAAGAGTTTTGAATAAATTGAATGCACGTTCTAATTTATTGAGAGCGCATGCGTTAATATGGCGTGCGAAATCATGGCCATTTTAATTATTCAGAGAGGTCACATTTTGCGAACAAAATCGAGAAAATTCAACTAGGTCGGTTTGAGAATTATCTTTTACTCAACCATTTTATGATTTTAGATAAAACGACAGATTTCTGTGGAAGGAGGACATTATAAAACAGAAGTTTTTCTACCGTAGGCCTATAATTATCCCGTTTTCGCCGAAGGTCCTCTCGTTAGGTTCGGCTTCCTTTTCCTCCCCTTCTAATAAAAAAAGAAGGGAAAAAAAGACCTCCCCCACTTTCACCTGTCGCCATCTTCTCTTCCACCATCTTGATTCCGATCAACCCCCTTTCTCCGGAATTAAAATCACCCGCTTTCTTGGAAAAAAGAAATACCAGAAAAAGAAAAAATAGTTTTAAGAAAAAGGCCATTTCCAGTGTGGAAATTATTTTTTATTCCTCTGTGTATTTTTTGAGGATGTTTGGTTTTAGGAAGGGGTTTTACAGATCCCGGAAATTGATTTTTACCATCATAAGGTGTTTTTGTTCTGAAAAACTTCAAGGCCTCAATTTTTACCCGAATTTTCACACTCTCCTTAAAATGTCGAGAGATTTTTTTGACATTCCCGAAAATGGCGGAGATCTACTTGTTTTATTCAATTCCACTGTAACTTTCACAGATAGAATAAATTTTTTGAGAACTTTTTCACTTTATGGAATTTAGGGCTTGGACTGTAGTTGGAAGAAAACAAGCCTTTTCTCCCTCAACAATCGACCCTAATTGTCCACTTGCATAAAAAGGATGACTCGGGGAAAAATGGAAATAATATTAATATCATCTCGTGAAAAATAGAAAGCTCCGTAGATTAGAGAACGGTAGATTTCTGGCCTGCCACATGACCGGAGACTTAAAAACCCTTCCTTTACCATATGCTTTCCCCTCCCCTCTTATTTTATTGCCTATTGTCCTACACGGAGAGTGATTTATCCGACAGTCTTGTAGTCCGACCATTAAACTTAGCCACCGAGGTGGATTTATGCTGTAATCTTAATTATAAATAACAAAAATCTTTTTCTGAGATTTTCTCTTAAAGTTCTGTACGAGATTGGGTTTGGTTTTTAAAGGCGGGACGTCTCTATTAAGTCTGTTTTAGCCTTTGGGTGATTTATGTTGTGTGAACCCGGGCGAGAAAGTAGAACTGCCCACGATCTGGACCCCCCTTCGCCGGCCTTTTCTTAGTCCTTCCCCTCTCAGGCTCTCTCTCTTTCTTCACCCTATTGGACGTTCACTCCTGTCCAATCCCGTCCTCCTTTCACCAAAATAGAGATAAATTACGTCAAATTTACTCCCCCTCCGTTCATATTTTTTCTTCCCATTTTATCTACTGTGCATCAGAGACTTAAATTTTGTTTTGTCTTCAAATTTAACACATTTTAAATCACGAAACTTTTTTTTTCTAAACTAAAAGTTGCCTCCTTTTTGTTAAAAAGAAAAATCTAGGACTTCTAATTTGAGGAACTTAAAAAAAGGTCGGATTTGGAGTACCTATAATTGTCCCTTCCGTGTTTTTATGTAGGAGGGTTTTCAAAAAGCAAGTCACGATGAGGATTTCTGACGCCTAAATATTGTCTCAAGAGCTTTTGCTGTGGGGGTGAGCATGAATTATTTTTTAAAAACACGACTGGAATAAATAGAAAAAAATTATAAACAGCAAATGTTAGAAAACGACTTTTTTTTTAAATTATTAAATTTACGTCCGCGGAATGAATAGAAAAAGCTAACGGGAATTTGACGTCTGCGAACAAGTACGGCGCTGTTTTAAAACAAAATTTATGGGTCAGCCGCGCACCGAGAATATACTAAACGATATTAGCAAATTGATCAAAGATTAAGGTTTTGGTTTAGTTGTTGTTTAGTATGACATAATCGTAATCATAATCAAAAATAATATTATGATTACGACTGTTGTCTTGTAATGGTTTTAATTTTAATTGCGATAACAGATATGATTATGATTATAATTTTAATCATAATTTTATTTTCGTTTTCCCAGGAAACCGTATGATTTTTTCAAAAACCACAGTTTTTTTTTTCTCTTCTTACGACAATGATCTATTCTTCCCAATTTTTGTTAACGATGGTTTCAAAAATTTTTACAAATATCACCACATAAAAAAAATCTAAGGACGTAATGAGACAGAGCGAAAAAAAAAAGTGCCAATACGGGGTGAGGTCCATTATGTAAGTCGGTCATGAGATCTTTATGCTAATATTTGAAAATGTAAGCAATGTTTGATATTTTAAAAGCCGCCGGTTTTTAGGAACCTTCGCTCTGTCTTCAGCTCTGCCGACGCTTTTTATTTATCATTATTATTTAAGCTTTCTTTGGTCCCAAAAAAATAAATCAATATTTTGTGAATAAATGAGAAATAAGATTAGAAAACGAAATAGAACGTAAAATCTGACGCAGATTCCGAATCAAGTGTGAGATTGATGAAGACATAGTCGTTTTTTCGTCAAAAAAGCGTGATTTTCATAAAATTTTGTCTAAAAAAGGGCATTCCAATTATTAAAAAGGGTCCCTGAGTAGACGATTAGAATTAACTGACATCATTATAATTTACTATTTAAGAAATCATTGAATTACCCGATTTTGAAAGTCCCCAAAATTATTATATCTTAAAAATTCAATATAAGAAGATATATATATTTATATCTTTACTGATCATTGTGGTGCCAGCTATCGACTGTTTTCCGTTGTTTTTCCGGAACACTTCCCTGTTTGAATGAACTTATAAATTATTCAGAGTATAATCGAGGAAAATAATATAAGTGTTAAATGATGCAACGCGTTTGATTGATTATCTTTGCTATAAATTATAGATCCTTGAGTTTAACTAATTTTTTTTTCTTATTTTTATTTCATATTTAATTTAATAATCAATAATATTTGATTGCTTCTTACGGAGACAGTTTTTTATGATCATAATTGTTTCCTATTTTTGATTTTCTTGCGGTCATCCTTCACCCCTTGAGTTTTTGTACTGAAAGGCACTTCATTTTCGTTTTCCATAAAACGCCTTTTTTACCAATTTTGTTTGTTTTTCCATATTTTTGTAGGCACCATCTTTTCTCCTGTTTCCGGGCGTTTCCTTCGATCTTTCCGGCCAAGAATTAATATTCTCCTCGTTTTCTACAGTTTTGGCCCTTTTTACAGTGTTATTTTCCTCGATATCCTGCTTGACAAATATTTCTGAGATTTCGGGAGCTTATGCATAAAAAATGTGGTAAAAAAAACTGGTTGTACGCTCCTGATATTTGTTTGGTCATAGAATAGTAGAAATTTTTGTCCGTCCTAGGAGTTCGGTCCGAACCCACACAAATCATAGAAAAGTAGGACCGTTAAAACAATATAAAAATGAAAACAATAATTCGCGTCGAGTCGTAAAGTTTTGGGATGTTCTCCCCGAGGTTTTTTTCCCCACCACCGGCGCACTACCGGATCACTATTAGTTCGTAGAGGAGGGGTAGCTCTAAACTTCTACCTCCCAGGTGACCATAGTAACTTGAGATAGGGCCGCGTTAGCTTTCGTGTCTTGTGTCATGTGTGGATCTTGCCATGCTTTCCACCGTAAGGCCTTATGACGTTTGCTCTCATATACAGGTACCAAAAAACTTAATATTCACTAGGAACTATCTATAAATCATAAAATTTTCTACAATCAAAATCTAATTTTGTAAATTACCTCCAAATGATAACTGATTAGGTGATAAGAAACGTCCATTTAGAGTACACCTTGTTAGGCCTAACTATTATGTACATTTTGTATTTTAAGTGATTTTTAAAATTTTAAATAATCATCGAAATTTTTTAATTTTTTGTTTTATTTTTTTTTTTGTGAATGGCTGGTATGAAAAGATGTAATTTTTTCAAGTTTTTATTTTATTTCTCGCTTCTTTTCAGAAAGTGAGAAATAAACAGTAAAAACATGAAAAAATAACATATTTTCACATCACCCATGCCTGCCTATCAATAAAAAAACACAACGGAAGGCTTTTGGACATAGGTCTTTCGTGCAGTCAAAATGATAACGATAAGAGATTATTATTGGAAGTTTGTATGTGGCGCTGTGCGGGTGTCGCCACTTTTTATTTTAAATACTTCTCGGCTGGATTTTCTATCAAATTTTAACACGATTTTTCTGGAATCTTCCTGCTGTTGTATAAACATCTTTTGTTTGGCGAATTTTTCGGTAAAGTACCGTACTTTCTTAATGTACTCATAAATATAGCATTTTTATTATTTTCCTTTCTCTGCTCAAAGGTTAGAGAAGCCTAGGGCTTCAGGTTTATTGGGATGCAAATTTCTACGGGCTTTTCTCGAGAAAATCAAAACTGAAGGCTGGAATCAAAAAGCCTTTTTTTTCTCTTAAACTTTCAAGTTATTGTGACACCCTCTTTGCAACGGTCTCTTTTCCCTTTGAGGAAAAATGATTGGTAATCTTCACCAATCATAGATTGTCTTTGGTGCCGGCCGTCCAAAAGAAAACTTCCGGCCGCAATTTTCGTCCGATTTTCACCAAAATTTACAGAATCTTTCTTTCAAAGTAATCTTTAAAGTGTTGTGGCTTTTGTCGAATTTTGCGAAAAATGGCGGAGATCTGTCCGTCTTGCGCTGCGGCCTTACCTACTAATGGTCCATATTGCCTAATATTTCACTCTTAATAGATTCTTAAGAATGTATACTCTTAATATAGTTTACAAACACGAAGAAGACATTAATTTTTCTACATGAACGACGAAAACTAGAAGTTACCTACTTGAGGAAGTGCCAGCTCCGGAGTAGCACTTTTATTTAAAAGAAAGAGGTGTGAAGGATTTGGTTTTTATTGTTGAGCCTTCTTTCGTGGAGGTCGTACAAAAATCAGGTCAGGACATCACCAGAATAAGGCAAAAAGATTTAAAAAGATAATTGGGTCTTGAAAGATTTAACTTCAGGTATTGTCCATCCCATGTCAACTTGGTGGAAATTCGTGTCACAATCTCCTTCTACATGGCTCAACACTTTTTTTCTTTCCCTCTTTTCTCTCCTGAAATCATCTGACACCTCTGACGATTTAATAGCTTTTTATCTCCGTTTTCAGTCCGAAGACGCCCCCTTTTTCCCATCCCGAAGGATGGAAAGAGACGGAGACAATCACGATTTTATGAGGTGGTTGGAAGTAAACAGACGAGGCCTGATCAAATGTTTGCATTTCTCTCCTACCGTCGGACACTTTTGAATTAATTTATTTCCCGATTCGAAAGCCACGAGGATTCCAAAGGCCACTGAGGCAGACTTTTTTTTCCCCCTCATATTTATTCATTTTTTCTTCTCTTAATAGAATCTCGGCATGAAAAATGATGAATTCCCTAATTATGCATTACCTTCTTGAATAGTTTTTAAAATATTAATTTTTACCATCTTACGATTTACACCTTCATTCTTTCAAGTTAAACCATAAACACATAAATCCTTGAAGAAAAGTTGGATCAAAAAAATTAGCAGACACGTCAATTAGGCATTTTTATCTACTCTGAGGAATTTCTGGTTTAGCATCGATTTGCCTCATGGAAATGTGATTTTTAAAAATTGCGTATGTGAAAAAAAAATCTTGTAAAATGTCAATATCACGTATTTTATGTCGGCTTTCTGTGTAAGTTTTATCCCAGATTTAGTCCATGTTTGCCCGTGTTTGTGTTGACATATGTGAATGGCTTTAAATGGCTTTGAGAAATCTCGGAGTGAAGAAAAAAAAATCTCCGAGTCCCTGAGTGTATCATGGGATCCGTTGTATGAAAAAGTCATTAGGCCAAGTCCAAAGTTGGGATCTATTATAAAAGTTTGAAAAATTAATGATGTTTCTTTGATTCTTCCGACAAGTGTAATCGTCTAATGAAATTAATATCCTTTTGAAATATTTTGTACTTTTTTTTGTGCATGTAGGTTCTTAAAAAGGTGGAGATTCGCCGGCATTTTTAAGTAAATTGCTTAACAAACAATATCTTGGTGAAACACGTTTACTTCATTCAATAAAAACTTAAAGAAAAAATAATTTTTTGTGCTTCCTAAGATATTTTAGTCGGCTTACTGCGTTCTAGCTTTTATTTTTGGCTCCCAGGAGATGCGGTTCACAGGGTGGCGAGGGTGATGGAAAATCATTTATAACTGTTGACGGCTCACATGGAAACACAATACACAATACTAATGGCCTTTCTTTACCCGCCTCCGCCATCTTTGTACGCCGGACAACTCGAACCTTTCAACCTTTTTTTGGGGCCCTCACCGATCTTACATCAACGCCCGGAATCTTCCGAGACTTTTATTACAGAATCTATTTCTTCTATATTTTTATTTCCGAAAAGCCCGCTCACTCTGAAGTTTTAATTCTGAGAGGCCTCTGGAATAGTTTCGGGGAAAATCAATTTTAATTGAAGCCAGAATTTAGAAAATCTAAATAAACTAAAATCGTGATAGACAATTTAAAAGTTTTTTCTATGTGCCAAAACTGTTGCCCATATTGAACAAAATGTCATCCTGATTCGACCCCGGTATTTGGTGGAGCTGCGGGTGACGAGAATTTTTTTAAAAATCAATTATCTCGTTGACTGTGGAATTTATCGCAAAAACTAATGAAGTATAAAAATAATTTCATATTTGACGGGATATCATCAAAACCTCAAAAACCACTGGTCGTAGCGACTAAGTACAAAATCAGTCTATGCAATTTTCTACTATAGAAAATGACTTAGGCATTTTTTTAGATCATAAAGTTTAGGAGATACGGTCTAAAATCCAGTGTAATTTTAATAAAAAAGTTCTGAGTTTTACGGAATGCGGGAAATATTAATCGTATGGAGTCCATACGAGGCCTTTAAAAGTACATAATAAGATTTCGATTTTCCTAGTTTTCTGGATTCGCTATTTCTAGTACTTTTCTCAGAGATTAATTTTAAAAATTACCTACACAAAGTTTTAGGTTTGTATTTTTAAAATGTCAGTTTTTGACGTTTTTCCGAAGCTTCCTCTCGTGAAGAGATTATACTGTAGATTTTGGCCCAAAAGATAAGACGATTTAATAAGATTCCCGGTTTGTCCAAATCCGCCATCTGTTTTAAGGCAAGTCATGAGACATCAGATTATATGGCGTTTTTTTTTTTTTGTATGAGAAATACCTTTGTTTGGGGTTTTTTTGGTTGGTATGTCTTGATTTTTGTTTTCACGGAGTCTTTTAGATGGTTCTACTTACTTAAAAAAAACTTATCCCAATCGCCTAATTGTGCCATTCTACTAAACCTTTGGGAACTTCTATAGTCTTTAATTATTTTAATCGACTAAAACATGCAATTATGCATCAAAGAATCTCAATTGATTTTTAATCTTCAACTTTTTTTTGTTTCAGGTACGTCTATTGAGGTTTTAACACGAAAAAATCGTAAGTTCAGATGTTGCATTTAGTACGCACTGTCTTAGGCATTCCTCGGCTAATTAAACTCCTATTTGTCCTTCGTTTGCCTTCTGGGACGTCCCGGTAGATTCTCTTCTTTGATACGAGTTGCCCATAAGTGAAGAATTCTATACGTAAAAGAAGAAAAGTTTATTGCTGACGCTACCGTCTGGATAACGGTTCATTTACAATTTTGCCTCCTTTGCTGACGGTGTTTAGGACCAATATTAATTGGCCTTATTTATTTTTTTCTTGTTCTTTTTCTTTGTGCCATGTTTGGCCATCTTATTTTTTAGGCAATAAAAAAATTGGCTTGTTGTAAATAACAGACATTCTCCGTGACGTAAACAACCACTTTGTTCCAACTTGTCGATTACGGAGGGAGTTGTTTATTTCAAAAAGAAGAATTCTTATTACACAACTTATTTGCTTAAATTCGTTAAGAAGAGCGTTGAAGGCAAATGTGTAATTTAGGTTAAATCCTTTTTAAAATCCTCCTCGGGCGGTCATTGGCGAGATGAAGACAGAAGGAGTTGATGGCCTTCTTAATTAGAGTGGATTCACGACTCTTGAGGATTTCCCCTCTTCGCCTGTTTTGGGGAAGAGTTCTTTCCCCGGTGAGTTATGGACGTGGCGGGGTCGAGTGATTGATGTCTCATCATCATCATCAACACCTTTACTCTTCCTACACGGGGTTCCACTTCAGGGTCCTTAGCCTCACACCGCTACCTTCTCAATTTTTTAATCGTCCGACATTTATTAAAAAACGGATGCGAAAACGAATTGACAAATTGATAAAAAGAAGCATCTGGTGACATATTTAGAAAGTATGTCTCCCTGATAAACCGCTCAAAATTTAACCCCTGCAGTTCTGCTTTCACTCTCCGTATAAGGTTCACGGTTTATTGGAAAAGAAATATTTTTTTAAAGAGAAAATGGACGTTTTGCTGTTAAATTTTTGTGGGTCACGGTTCATTATGGGACGGTCACATCATTAGTTAGGTCTCCCCCGGGACACATCCCTTGGTCCCTCAACCGCAAACCGCTACAATGATCTCTTTTTCCCCTCTTTCAATTTTGCCGAAAAGTTTGAACTGCATCATGCATTTTTTCCGCCTGAAAGATCAGGAAACGCCTGAAGAATTTTTCGCCCCAAAAATATGGAAAACGACCAAAAAATCTGAACTTCTCTTGTTTGTAGTTTGTTTCTCTCTTCCTTTGATGTTTTTATCTTCACAAAGCATGTTTGTCGTCCGAAAACTGAGGAAAAAAGCCATGAATTCTGGTTAAAAGGCTGAAAACAAATGGGTTGCGTAATAAAAACCGAGGAAAACGCCCGGAAATTGAGAAGGGAAAAAATGGTGTTTCGGCCGAAAAACCGTGGGAAACGCTTTAATATCCGGTATTACTGGTGTTTCTCGACTAAACTCTAGAAAACGACCTCAAAGGTTGTTTTTGTTAGATTTCTTTTTTAAAGGCAAAAGATGGCTTAAACCCCCCAGAAATCGGCATGTCTAGACCGAAAAAATCCGATGAAAATTGCGGCTGTAATCTTTCGGGAAAACTGGCGGCGGCTGCCACCATCCATCATGATTATTTTCCTCTCCTCTCGACGATAATCCCGATTAATCATTGAGGGTAATCCAATAACTTCTCCCTGAGAAAGTTAAAATTTAGTTACAGATTTTACTTTTAGCTAACTGTGCACCTTTGTACTCATTTATATATCTCAAAGCGGGCCCGATCGGATTATTTGCTATGGAGTTAAAGCTTCAAATCTACCGGCAAACGCGATTTTTTCCCCTCGATAATATCAGTTTTACTTTCTGTTGTTCAAATTTTTATAGACAGCAGGTATGTTTGACAAAATTCTATATTTTTTACATACTTTGAAAAGTAGACGTGCTGCCTCTGTCGGAACATTTAAGGTTGTTCTAATGGGATGTTATTTCCGCAAGAGAAGAAAGAAGAATAATTTTGCTCACTTAAATCTCGGTCTTCATTGATATGAATCAAACAAAATTTTCGGGGGCCTTGTAGCTACCGTTTTCCTTTGTGGTAGCATGGGTCACGATCCGGCCTACGCTCATCCAGAGTTTGAAAGGCAGGGTTACCTTTTCATGTACTCGAGAGCTCAAAACGCCCACATCGCCTTCTCTTCAATAATATATCCCTCTGTTCTCAATTGACTCCGTTTAGACAAATTGAATGAGAAACATGTCCGACATTTCTAAAGGAGATTTTTTTTTCTCTCTTTTTCTCAACCGGATGTTGATTATTTCCGAGTCTCTTCTTTTAAGCTACTGCCAAACGATCCGTTAGCTAGTATATTAATCCATTTTACGACTCCCGAACACAGGTCTCTCGCATCCCGAGTAATTACTGCCTTCACGCTTTAACTACTCTATATTTCATTTTCGTACCTAACCCCAAATGAGCGAGCTAATTAAATTTCGAAATTATTGTCTGCGATAAAACGTTTTGCACGACCAATGGGCGGACGAAAAAATTTTCTTTCTCAAGGAAAGTGCCAGGAAAAGCGCAAACGGAGAAACGTGATTCCTTGAATAAAATACTAATGAAGTGAAACTTAAACGCCTATTTTACTACCGCATATAACGTCGTAAACCTACCTAATTGTTGAATTAAAATTTTTATATTCGTACATGCACTCCGTAATTATAGTTATTCGAGTATTTAAGTGTAATAAAGTCAGAACGCTTCCTCCCCGACAATAAGAAAAAAAAACCTTTTTTTTTTACGTAATTGATTTTCACTTACTTTAAAATCAATATTTTTAAGCATGATAAATTGTATAACAATTTTTTTTTTCTCTCAATCTTCTCGAAATATTATTTTTTTTTAAAATTCGTTTTTTTTTAATGAATAATATGTTATAATATTGTTAAATGCTCATTCGGGGATTTTTTCCGGTGTTTTATTCTTTTTTCCCAGCTGAAATTAAAAATTCCAAGTTTCATAAATTTGACGAAGATAAAAACGTTTGAAAACCGGTTTTATGTGAAGGTTGATGAAATGAAAAATGAGTTCAATTAGCCCGAATTATCTTCACTTTGAGCAACTTCAGACCTTTTCTTTAATTTACGAACTTTCGTTTTTTTTTTACCCCCGTCTCTCTCTAATATTTTTATAGGGCCTAAAATAACAAAGATTCGCATCAGGTGCTTCGTAAAGAAAACAGTGTCGAAATTCCATCAAACGCCTGACGTCTTTCTCGGAGCCCTGTTTTCTTAGGGCCTACGGATTGACAAAGTCAACAAGGCTGGAACGCGGAGACCTGGAGACGTGGAAAACAGGGTTTCGATTTATTGTGGGTCCCACTTGTCAATATTTACTTTAAGCCCGAGCACGCACTCTTATCTGGGAGACTTCAACGACGCATGAACGAAGCCTTAATTTCCCCATCTCGACCTTTAAAGAAAAAAATTCTGCGCGCCTAAAAAAAGTTCAAGAATCAATCCCTCAAAATCATGACGTGTGAGCCAGGTATTAAGAGGCACTTTGTAAATTCCGACGTATAAGAGCTCTTAAAAGAACTACGTCTATAAAATATTAAAAACGTTTCTGGGGAAAACGCCCGAAAACGCTCTGTCATTTCTCCGCCTGAAGATCGTGGAAAACGTCCTAAATATTCTTAAAAACGGTGCCTATCGCGCAAAAAACTCGAATTGTGGGTGCCTCTTGGCCGGAAGATCGAGAGAAACCATGCAAAAACTGTTAAAATTGAGTATAAGAGGCGGAATTTTGGCCCAAAAAAAACGCCTAAAATGTTCTTCGGGTGTTTTTCGGCAGAAGAAGAAGGAAAAAAAATGTAACCTCAGCCAAAAAAACTGTGAAAACGCCCTGAAATCAGAAGGATATTTCATGGCCGATGGACGTTAAAAAATCGTAAAGGGTATACTGTACTGAATAGTTTCGAATCTTACGAGGAGAATTTTTCCCGTTTTACAGAACTGATACTAAGTGCCTATTTCAAAAATTGTATTCCCTTAAAACACTCAGAATCACTGTAGAATTCGTGTTAATCGGAAGTCTGATTAATTTGAAGAGAAAGTTTAAAAATTCCGTCTTCTTTTATTTATTTACTCGTGGAATACGTTTTCGGCTTTAAAAAAAAAGTCTATAAATTAGACAAAAAATAAAGAACGGCTTTAAACGGGACGGAACCCCAACATCCTTGCTAATCGCTTTCCTCACTCGTCCTTTAGTCTTATCATTAATTATTTCTCCGCGTCCTTAGCCGTCAGCGGGGATTTGCTCGGTGAGTCTTGAGTGGGTCTTGGATCAAAATAATTACTGGAGGTGCGAAAGGGGACGGTATTTCACACGAGGCTAACTGGGCCGAAACCTTGAACATAGAAATACCGAAAATTTCTTTCGTTATGATTTTTTTTAAAATATTATTTTGTTTCTTGAAAAACATATTTCGAAATTGATTTATGTCGGCAAATCAATCAGTTCGTTCCGCTACCGAAAGAATCTGAATAAGACATAGGAGCTACTTGATGGATTGCTTCAGGCGCTCAAGAAACATTCAAGAAGGTCTTAAAAAATATTCGAAGGTTGCTTTAACGAGCAATGGGTGTAATATGTCACAATTATCTTTTTAAAAAAAATACGACTTTTATCCTCGTCAAAAAAAAGCCCGACTATTATCTTTGCATAACAACCAATTCTCAGATTTTCTTTTCAACGTCATAGATTTAAAGTGTTCGAATTTTCCTATTAGCTTGTAACAATTTACATTTTGTTTTTCAAATCGTCGTTATTATGGTTATTTTATGCAAGTACGGAAAAGCCCACAACATTAAGGTTGTCATCTTGAATTCCGCTTAATAATTAGAAAGAAGAAAAAAACGACTATTTACGAGATTTTTCACGGACAAAAAGGATGATGTACAGAATTTAGAGGGGGTTGTTGAATTTTTCAAAGGTCGTAAAATATTATATTTAAACCATTTGAAGGTTCTAAGTAGGCAATATAATGTCCCTTCCTTTCAAAACTTTACGAGAGGAGTTTATGGACGAAAAATTTTATCCTCGCGTCGGGCTGTAGATTTCCGCGGGCCGGACCGTTTGAGATTTTTTTAGTGCTGACAATTTTTTTCAACCTTTTACTATGTGTTAAAACGATGGACAGTGTACCTTTTTTCTCTCTCTCTTTAGTGCCGGCACCTATACTTTTTTCAATTTTCATCGGTATTTTCATCATTCCAAAAACAGATTTTAAAAATTTCGTTTCTATATCAGAAATTCTTTTAACGAGTTAAGTTTAGGCGGCCTTATGCGTAAACTCACATTTTTTTCCGTTTTGAACGTCAAGAAACTTTCTCTTGCATTTGTTAAATTAGAATCGCATCCCTGATGTAAGCAGAATAGTCCTTCCTTACGTTTTCAGGGGCTGCCTTATTCTGGGAAGAATTTCTTCCGCATTTTAGAACTGATCATATGGATGACTTTACTTATAAATTTATGGTTAAAAAAATGCGGATGAGCGTCCTTTCAATTAGTTCCGAACCGTCCAATTTGTGGAAAAAATTTTTTTGACTACGCCAAAATGTTCTCTGTTATTGAGAGCTAAGAAAAGGGCCTTGGGGAGCGTTGAGAAGTGGACAGCACAAAACCTCCCTAAAGGGACGGTTTCGGAGTTGAATCGGAAAAAAAGGGCTTAAACTTATGTTATTTAGGGCTTTCCCGCTAAGCTTATTATTAGTTACTAAAACTTGTTAATTTTAGCAGTTGTCGAGTATGGACTCCGTCAGATTAATGGTTTTCAAGCAGGAGCTTCAAATTGCAACTGTGTCTAATTTGTTCAATTGCGAAGAAATATCACCTCTTTCGTCTCTTCTAGTAGCGGAGGGAGATATTGACGTGTGAAGACCAATCTGTTACCGTATCCCCATTTGAAATCAAAACGCCTTCTCATTACTTTGTCGAAAGGGGTTATAACTCACTTCCCAGATTCTACCCGTCGCTTTGTTTCTCTTCCAGAGAAAGTTTGTCATCCGTAATAACGAAAAACTGATTTCTTCTTTTATCGGTTTTCGTTAAAAGTTCCAATGCTATTTCCTCATTGTCTATTTGCCGGCGATGAACTCGTTGTTGACTCTGGCCACGAGTTCTCCTTGACTTTATTTACTTTTTTAAAAAACGCGTAAATCTTCGTGACAAAAGTAATAAAGTGATTTTTGTTGTTCCATTATAGAAATTAATATCTGGATGTAAACCCGTCAGGTAATGATGCGTTCTTTCAGGTATGTGGTCATCACAATACCATTAGGTTCCACTATCATCAACGAAGAAAAACATCTTTTTGTGAATTTATAAAATAACCCACTTCGTTGTTTTTTTTTCTTTCTTAAGCCGATCGCGACCTTTTTTATATCAAGCGTGGCATATTGAAGAGGGGTTTACCGGTGGCTCGCTAAAAGCACTAAGACCTCCCCAAGCTATTAACCCTTACCTAAGTAGGCGCTAATAAAATTCCTCCTACGGTACTCTCTATCACGACATAGCTTCAAGAAAATCATCACAATTCACACCCCAGCCGATTTAATATTGAACTACTCTAAATAAGGTTTTTAAGCAACTTAGCACATTTTTCATGATTTTTGTTGGTTCATTACCAGTAGTAAATTTAAAAAGGTAACGAAAAGAACCCCTTAAATATTTTCAAAATTCCCCGA
>JACGAQ010001584.1:0-56421 GCA_014119065.1 Orius insidiosus
TACCCAGGGTTCCTGAACAAAAGCTATGTCCAGACCAGATCCCACCATCCTCTGCGTCAGCACAGCCGACGCTGCTTTGGAGTGGTGAAGATTGATCTGGACACACCTTATTGCGCGAGCCTCCATCCCTGGGGTGTACGGGTGAGCTAGTTTCGCCTCCTGCCCCCCATGGCCCATTTCTTCTGGGCATGTGGGGGTCAGTGGCGGCCTTGCTCCCTTTCCTCCCCTGCGGGTGGGGGAGGAGTCGGGCCTCCTCTTCTTGAGGCCTTGGAGGGGCGGACGGTAATCTTTCAATTTGTCTTTCCTTTTGTCCTCATCCGCCCCTCTGGTTGTTGGCCCGGCTAGGCTAGGTCGTAGGACGTTGCCGCCCCCGGCCCCAGCTTCGCCTCCGCCAGATGTTGGCCCGGCTCGGCTGGGTCGTGGGACGTTGCGCCCCCAGCCCCAGCTTCGCCTCTGCCACCTTTGCAGCCTCTGTCCAGGAGCCTTCGGAGTAGAAGTCCCCCCTCCCGCAGGTGGGTCCAACTCCATCTCCTCCGGCTCCTTTGGCTTCGGCTGCTCTCTTGCTTTTTCCTCACCCTCACGGTAGCCCTACCGAATCTATAAAGATCCGGCTATCCGTAAGGAGAAGACCTGCTGATGTTTCGTCCAGGGCAAGAGTCAGATGCACCGTGGTGTCCTCATCTCGCCTGGCCAGGGCTCTCCAACGATCCACCAGGAGAGCAGGGTTCTGCCCCCTGATGAGATCGAGGATTTCCCCTGTCTCATCATCGCAGGAATTGGGGTACCACCGCCGTGTGCTGCACGGGAATTCTCCTCGTCCACACCCTTAGACGGCCCCCCTCCCAAACGTTTTCAACCCCAAGGCTCTCTCTTACCCAGGTAGCGGTTTGATGATCCACACAGTGGAGGACCATCCACCCGGACCTGAGGGAGATGCCTTGGAATCTTGGGGCGACTTTGGTGCCTCCTTGCACCCTTATAGTCGCAGGATGAGCTTCTGGATGTCCACCAGTGCTCATCACTAAGCTCCTCCTTCGGGTGCTCAGCCCTCACCACCCCCACTCTTACCCAACAAGGGTGTCCCGATAGGATCGGTCACCTTTCCACACTCCTGATTTGCCAGACCTGGAAGTCTCCTCCCTGGTCTTCTTTGCACCTCAGGAGTGGTGCCCGGTTCCCGTTTCCTTTTCAGAACGGGAGGCTGACTGACCGGAGATTGTCCCGTCGGCCGCAGTACTGAGGGTCTGCGTCCTTAGTAGACGCCTCCCCCTCTTCCCGCAGCTTCCGGAGCTTCTTCCGCGCAGCCCCACTCTTTCTACCCTTGCGGGGTTTTTCCTGACTTTGGTGGTCTCCGGTACGCCATCAGCTCCCAGGATCCCCCGGTATGCCATCGGCTCCCGAAGGGACCCCAGGTGTGCCATCGGCTCCCGGAGATGGGTCCACCTCCATCAGACCAGATGCAGCCGGCCCCTCCCTCGATCCCTGTCGGTCTCGAGAGAGTTAGCCGCCGCACCTTGGGAATCCTCGGACGCCGAGACAAACGGAGTCGCGTTGCCCAAGCGCGACGCAACCTGGTCCATCTCGGCATCCAGGGAAAGATCGTCAGTCCCCGTTGGTCCCGACGATCGGGTTTGTTTGTGTTTTTTACTTTTAATTCTTCAATTTTGGTTTTTTGAACCAAGGGAATGGAAGGTCACCCGCGGCAGAGCCCTGATACCGCGGAAGGCTAATTGAAACTGGAGGGCGCCCGGTATCCAGTCCGCAACTACAGCCGGCTGTTTTACCACCCCCGGCCAAGACCAGGGCGTCGCTGTTCAACCCTGGTTTTGAGTTGGTTGCTCTTAGCATCCGCCACGGCCCAAGGGGGAAACCCCAAGGGCCGCGGCGGATGAGCCCCTCCACCACGCCAAGGTGACAACCGCGGAGGGGGTTCGAGTCCTGCTCGGGGCGAATTTTTGTAATCTCTTCTTCCTTCCTGTTTTTATCCCTTCAAATTTAAATTAGATTTAAATTACCAGTGGTTGTTATCCACCAAAAATTTCCATTAGATGTAGAAACATGAGTTTCCTACAGCTGAAAAAATATATTTTAAACAATCATTTAAAAGCAAATATTTAAAAACAAACGGTTTTTGGATTTTGAGATGGAACTTCTAAAGGAAAAAAAAAATAAATGAACATTAGAGAGGAAACAAAGAGGGAGAGAGTTTTATATTTCTTACTTTTTCTCTTGAGAGGCAAACGGCCTCTGAGGTTACCGGGTATCTGTGCTAATGTCGGATGCGAGTAATTTCTACACCTTTTTTTTCTCTCTCTGCGTCACTTTTTCTTTCCTGGAATTTTCGATCCGTCATCCCTGAACGGAAATGAAATTATTTAACAATAAAATTAAAATCATGGAGGGTGACTAAGATCCTTTACGTAATCCAATCGACCATAAACGCTTATGCCCCGAACTGAACATTCAAAATGGATTTCGTAGAAAAGAAATCCTTTTTGGATTTAAAAAAAAATGAAATTTCTAATATGGTGAAAAGACAGTTTCTGTTGATCAAGACAATGTTCTCGCCGGACTTTTGCCCTTCAAAAAACAGTCTTAATAAATTTTCTTCCTTAATAATTAACAAACTAAAAAAACTACCAATTTTTGAAAGCGTTGTTAGATAGAGCAATTTTTATTTCATCACCCCATTTTTAGGACACCCTAAAATTGAAAATCTCTTGCTAATAGTGGGTATATTCCTCAAAAATGTCTAAGATATTTTTTTTTTCCTTTGAAACTATATTAAAAATAAGTTTTCTCATAAGAAAAGTAAAATTGAATCGAAGAGGATGAAAAAATAATAAAAGGAAGGAGGGCAATGTACTTGTGGCCTCTGAGATGTGTTACGGTACAACTTAGAGAAAGAGAAGTTCCTCCGGTCGTTCACCTGTTGAGTGGAACACTCCTCCACTTTCAAACGGTACAAATAAAATTAATAGTAAAAATAAGATCACTTTTATGAAATCTTACACTAAATGAAATAACGAAAAGTTAATTTGATAATGGCCATTTTTAATCAAACTGTTTCTAAAAGGAAATTTTGTTGCGTGGAGTTTAGATTAACGTATAATTATTTTTATAAAAATTAAATTCAACCTGAAAGGAATTAATCGCTGTTTTCCCCCCCTGGAAAAGTGAAAAATTATGGCAAAATTGGAAAAAATGAAGATTAGAGAATGCTAAACCCGCAATACTGGAATGTATTTCTGGTTTTGCAATCCAGTTTTAGATGAAATTTGATTTAGGTAGGTAAAAAATAATTTCTTTTTTTTTGTATTCTGGATATATGGGTGGCTGAAAAAGACCAATGGTCTAGACCCTACTTGGAATGGACCAAATTTTCTTGGCTAATTAGTTTTCAGTTTAGTCAATAGAAATATTTAATTTTGAGTTAACTCAAAATAACTTTCAATTATTGAACTCCCTCGGTTCCGCGAGCCCTCTCTTAATCCGGTTAGGAGTTATGATGTTTTTAAACAAAAACAAGTTTTTAACCTAATAAACCGTCAGTTTTCCCTTCACAATTTCGACTTTCTGAGAAAAAAATTTAGAATCTATGTTAAATTTTACAAATAATGCAATAAAATTGGCCAAAAAGTTCCCTTTTTGTTTTTATAAATTGATATTTTTCAAAAATGACGTAGGATATAAAAAATGGATTTAAAAGTTTTGAAATCTCCCTCCTTGCGGTCTCCGGAGTGGGCGTGATACCGTAACAGATACACATAGACCCGCTAACCTGGACTTGCAACGGAGGTCGACGAACTCCGAGTGAAAAGAAAAGCTTCCGCCACCTTAGAAACAGTTACAAAGAACTTACGACCCGTCAAATCCTCCCTTTTCAGCGTCCAAATTGGTTTTCAAGCCGAAATCTCTTCAAATCTTTTTTTTTTTTTTATGAAAGGAAATTTTAAAACTTTTATCCCTAAGGATAATTAGGGCTTAAATCTTTTACAAAGAAAATGGTCTTCCTAGAAAATATAGTGGGTAGAGGAAAAATTATGGAGAGTGTGTTGATTGAATGTCGCATGAGAGATGATTTTAATGTGATTCATCTTTGGGTGAGAAATATTTCCAATTTTAGAATAGCGGGAAAGGTGCGATGACGTCGTTTTGGTGGGAGGGATGGAAGTGTGACGTATGAGGCCCGTGACCGTGATACCGTTACGATTCTGGGACTTTCCTTGCCCGTGGAACTAGCACGGTCGTTCATCGTGGGTCGTTCACCTTTTCTCTTTTTTTCTTTCTTTCTTTTTCTCTCCCGTACGTAAAACTTTTTTTTTCACTTCGGGGCCGACTTGTGGTCGAAGTTCTCTTTCTTTCGGCTTCCCTGTCTTCACGGTCGGGAGGTGGCGAAGTGGAGAGGAGACCTACCGAACAACGGGTTCGTTTTTCACGGGTAAACGAACTTTGGGTACCGTTAGGGCTTAGCTTTTGTATTTAAAGTAAAAAAAATCGAAAACGAATTCCTTTTCAGGGAAAAATATTGTTTTTCCTGGCATTCTTCAAACACTGGAGGTGCTAGCTTGGTTTGTAAGGTGGGCGCTGAGGATTTATGAAGAAAAAAATTATTGTTGCACCCTCCATGTCTCTTTGGGAAAGGGTCACCTAAATTTTCACATGATCTTCCTTTTGTGACTATCCCAACAATTGACGAATTTTTCTTCTTCTTCGAAATTCGCAAAAATGATCTGTCTTTCTTAAGTTTTATTTACCTAATCCCGGCCTCATTGTATTGATTAGAATTTATTGGAAATTTTTTTTTGTCTAATAATAGGGAGGGCTGTTCACCACCGTTCGGGGAAGCCTATTTGGGCGAAAATTTTAAAGGGCGAAGAGATGATTAAAATTTTTTTCGATATTAGGGAAAAAAATTGATAAATTTCCCTGTCGCGGGCTGTTCTTTAAATTATAATCCTCAACCTCAAATTTAGCGAGATTCCAACACTTTTTCTTCAAGTAAAATTTAAATTTTACTTGATTTTTCATATTTTAATTTTGATTGCTAACCGCAAATTGATTTTAATATCAAACAATTAACCAATAACAGAGGAAGAAATGACTGTGATAACGGGTATCTCACGACGCGTTTCGGCTTAAGCCTCGTCAGGTGAGCTATTCCCTCTATCACAATCATTTCTATCTTTTCTCTGTGGACCTATCTACGAGAGAATTAGTGGAAACTGCGGGAAGCTGGAGACAAATCTTCCCCCAAAAACCTCAACGCCGCCACTACGTTATCACAGTCATTTCTTCCTCTGTTATTGGTTAATTACTTGATTTTTCCTACATTCTTTATTAATTTTCAAAATTTGTTGTTCCTTTTTCTTTCTAAAACACTTTTTTTAAATTTCCAACTCCGCAACGATAACACACAAAATGTTTCTTCAAAATGAATTTTCCTTCAGTTTGATCATTTTAAACTTTTAGGGTTTGGAAGGCGTCCATGAAAGTCAACAATCTTAGGCGTTTTGTTAAATTGAGAGACATAATCGAGTAAATTGCTTTCGTAGTGTTTCACTGATTAAAAGAGCTTCTTTATGGCCAACATAATTCTAGATAAACGTTGTGGCCATTAAAAAAAGAAAACAGTTTTAAAACATACGAAAAGTTTGAAAAAAAAACCCCCTTGAAATCTGTAGGTTCCGTTCTAATTTAACCCTCATCTGAAAGGTACAGTTAGTACTTTCGACTGTAAAAACAGTAACGGGGAAGAGTTCGACGAACTCTTTTAACTCTCGCGGGGTCCAGAACCGTACGCCGCCGCCTCCTTCTCACTCTCGAACTTAGCGGGACGGGAGTCATTGAAGGCCTACGCGATGTCATTGCCCTTTTAGGGATGATAAATCTTAAACTCTCCCACCAAGAGAAACGCACGCGGAAACCTATAACTGTTCACTACGAAAATTATGACCTTTTATTCAAACGTCTCATATACCTGTCATAGAAGGGCCCTTTAAAGAGGGTGACAAAAGCGTTACGGTTATAACGGGACTAAAATATAACTCTTCTGGTTGACAAATTTGCATACCAGGTATATCCAGCGGGCGTTGAAGATTTGGAAGAACGAAGAGAATCTCCGACCAGCTCTCTGTCATAGAGTTTGAACCAGCTTATTGAAAAAATAAAATTTTCTTCAAGGAAGAGTTTTTGATTTGCGAGTCGTCCGATAGATGCCTCTGTACATTCAAAACCCCCTTTTTCACCTTCGGAGATCTCGACAGGGCAACGAACTCTTCCACTCTCTGTTACATAAACGGGGGATAGCGGTCACGGCCAACTTTCCCCACTTCGTCCTTGTAATTATTGTTCTTCGCCTTGGGCGTAATTAGCTTAACTTTTTTTTTTAATATGTATAATATTCACTCTCAAGATCGGAGAAATTAAAGTTCATTGCCTTCAGAATTTTTCGTACTGTACATCGAACCCGGATGTATTTTAAGAAATGGGTCTTTGAGACCCCCAGGGGTCAAAATGACCCTTGAAAAAACGCCCAAAAATCAGGTATAACAATAGGGCCTTCGTTCCTGTAGTTAGGGAAGAAATGAGGCGCTCCGGGTACGAAGGGCGAACTCGACATCGGACAAATTTTTTAACTTCCTTAAAGAAGTTATTGTGATACCCTCGTCGTCGGGTGGGGGGAAGGGTCCTCCAGTTTTTTTTTTTTTTTCATTTCAGATTCTAGACCTCTTGGTGAATACACCCATATAATTTTTATGTTGAGTTCGCCATTTTTCCCCTTAAATACGTAAAAACCGAAACTTTAAAATGCGAATATCTCGAAACTACGTTGTCGAGTTCGCCCTTCGTACCCGGAGCGCCTCAAATTTGTTGCGTGACGAGTTTATGTCAATCTGCTTTTATGACGAAAGGTGCGAAAAATAAAAAGTCCCGGCAATCGTCGCAAAACCCAAGAAATGGGGTTGAAAAAGACAAATTCTACGCGTACCGAGGGGTAGTTTGGAGGGCCTCAAAATGAGAGATTTCCTTTTCACTATAAATAGGCTAGATTCCGGATGAGGCCGGAAATCGAAAACGGCAATAGTTTTTTAAAAGAGAGCTTCTCCTCGAGGGGAATATGTGTTTGCTGGCCGAAACGTCGTACCGACGAGTTCAGACTCGATAATCAGAAACTGCAGCTTGCATTCTGAATGCCGTTTTCGACTTGAAACTTTTACGCAGGTTCTTCTAGGTTAAAAATATTTCCACTATTTATTATTTACACACGGAACGCTTTTAGGCGAATCCTAAGCAGTCAGATCCAGCTGCTAGGCGGACAAAACGAGAAAGACTCGACAAAAAAAGGGCGACAGGTGCCACTTGTTTTGGAGGGTTCTAAACAAACATTTTCACAGCTTCCTCGACCTAAACAGTCCGGTAGTTTCTGCCGTGACTCAGGAAGAATTCCTGGTTCTTTTGTATTGGCGGGTCAATAGAGGGCTAGGTCGCTAAGTCTTAGCAGAAAGATCGAGGGACGCTGTACGTTCATAGGAATGATGTTAACAAAACTTATTTGGTCGTTTAAAAAACTTTATTTTATCTAGAATTTTTTACAACCCACGGAGCTGATAAACAACGGGAACTCTGTTTCTCTGAACAAGGCTGTTTTCCTTGGTAGCCGGAAATCGGGTAGTCGTAGACTGTCTGAGGTTGATTCTTGTAGATCTGGTTTCGGTGAGGTGAGGAAAAGCCTGGTAGATGGGGTATTCGTAGTCACCATTGATTTGATTGGTTCTGTAGTTAAGCTGTGAAAGGAATGGGGAATTGACGGATTTACGAAGTCCTTGGTAGATGGGGTATCTGTTGAGTTGAGATTCAGCCCTGTAAATCGGGGACTCGTAGATTCTTTTATGAAGACCCTGGTAGATTGGGAATTCACTTGAGTTGGATTCAGCCCTGTAGTTAATTGGGGACTCGTAGATTGTTTTTTGAAGATGGACGGTTTATGAAGACCATGGTTGCTTGGGTATGTCCTGTACTGTTCAATCGGAGACTCGTAGACAGTTTGAGGTTGACCCCTGGAAGTCGCCAATGAGGGAGTTCCTGTAGTTCTTCACTTGCTCCTTGTAGATCGGAAAGACGGTTCGTAATCCTGGATATCGTCATTATCAAGTTGAGGAGTTGACCAGTACTGGTCGACCTTGAGTTGAGGAAAAGCCTTGTAGATCGTAGGGACGACTCCGGGGTTAACTCCCTTAAGTAGCACTTCCCATCCATCACATCTCTGTAGTTGTCCCCAACCCATCTTGATATTGGTACCTACAATTCAATCATTAATTTCCCTAATAGCCCAAAAAACCTACCTTTCTCCAGCCAAAGCAGCACCAATAACACAAAAAACCTGTAATTACATTATTATAAAATCTGCATTTTTTTATGGACTTACAATTGGATTCATGTTTTGTTTCTATTCTTCTAGTTTTCGGAAACTGATTATTTGAGATTTTGCTCATCCTTATATAGTAAGAAAATTTAAATCTCATTAGTGAAGATGTCCCCCTCGTTTCTTCGATTAATTGCTTTTTACATCACTACTAATAGCGGAAAATGTTTTTTCATTAAAATTAATATTTTTGGTATCCAGTGTTACGCAACATTGCTGCATGATTTGGACGTTATGACGTCATTGTTTTTCAAGATCATTATTTTTCTTACCCAAAGAAACCTTTGGAGATAAGCGCCCGAAAAAATCGACCTAAAATTTTGCGATTTTATACCAAAGACTTTATCAAAAGGTCTTTCTTTGCAGAAAAACTGAGAAAATACTTGTTTGAAGAGCTTCCAACGAAAACTTCCTTAAAGAGAAGTAACAATATAGGAGGGGGAAGTATATAGGAGGGGGTGTATAACGGAGGGGACGTACAACGAGAGGGAAGTATAAGTCAGGGGAAGTATAAGGGGGAAGTATAAAGGAACGAAAGTATAAAGGAGGGGAAGTATAAGGGGAGGGAAGTATGGGAGGGAAGTTTTTTTTTTCGAAAAATTTCCAAGTGTCAAGGTAGAAAATGGGCTCTTTGGCATACGGATGCCTCCCACGGGTAGAAGTACGAAATTTCTCCCTAAAAAAATAATAATTAAAAAAAATAATAATTAAAAGTGGCTATTTTTTTACACCAAAAATTCGTAAAAAATAAGGTGATAATTTGGTAAAAATCGGACCAACGGTTCGGCCGCAGCGAATTTGTTAAAATTTCAAACTGACATATCTCCGCCATTTTTTCGAAATTCAAAAATCGCCCTCATTCATTCTTGTTCACCGGCTACAGAAATTTGAGTGAAAATTTGATGAAAATCGGATGAAACTGGCCGTAAGTATTCCGGAAAAAAATGCTACGGCCGGCCGGCCCACAGCATAGTTGAGATCGGTGAGATCATATTCGAATTATCCTACGGGGTCCGAAAAAAAACCCGACGTGGAGGGTATCACAATAACTTCTTTAAGGAAGTTAAAATCCCGAAAATTCAATATTGCGGGTGTCTAACGAACTGGAAATAGTAGAAAAACCCCCTAAAACAGTGAAAGATGGAAAAATTTAGTCAACGGGAGATAAATTGAACTAAACTCTCTAAACCGTATATTTCCAAAATAACAAGAACGAAATTTGTAAAAAAATTTTCGAAATTTTTAGTGCTAAAAAACTACTTTCTGCATCTTCCCTCTCTGTCTATAATTAAATTTGATGGCTAATCCGCCTAAGAGCATTTCTTCCATTTAATATTAGCAGTTATTTGAACTTCTTTTATCTACGAAAAATATTTCAAAACGATAGTTCGTTTGCTTTAAAACTGACGGTGACGAAACACCGTGTGGCCTAATGGAGAAGGCGTCGGACTTCGGATCCGAAGATTGCAGGTTCGAGTCCGTCATTTTTTTTTTGCTAATTTTTTAATCTTTCTAGGTAGATTATTTCTGAATCTACTTATTTAATATATAAACTGACGGTGACGAAACAAGACCGTGTGGCCTAATGGAGAAGGCGTCGGACTTCGGATCCGAAGATTGCAGGTTCGAGTCCTGTCACGGTCGATAGTTTTTTTTGCTAATTTTTTAATCTTTCTAGGTAGATTTATTTCTGAATCTACTTATTTAATATATATTAATTTTAATATTTAAAATAACGAAATAACTACCACATAAAAAATATCTTTAAAAATGCGCAGGTAGCACACCTGCTGTTAAACCTTCGGTGAAAAATATTCCCCTGAACAATAGTTGGTTTCCGGGTTGAACAATAGTTGGTTTCCGGGTTGATCAAACAATCAACCTATAAGAAAAGGTGAAAAAAAAACTGGGATCCTGTTTTCAAAATCTCAGGTACTATAAGGTAATCGATTAACCGTTTATAAATTTAGTCGAGAAAGAAATCTATTTTTATTTTTAATTAAACTTTATCTTTAGGTTTGACGGGTTAGAAGAAAAAATCTAACGGGACGAACCTCCCACATCACAAAATAATTAACCCGTGGCGTCAACATAGAACACACTAACCCTTCCCGACCTCCGCATTATGATTCAAAAATTCTTTTGTATTCAGTGACGGCAATATTCAATACCAAAACAACGTAATCCTCTTTAAAAATTATATTTGTACTAACAAATGAGGGAGGAAAATAATTATTTCTTTTTGACGTGTGGCAAAGGTGGTTTAGTGGTAAGAAGATCTCAAGCAGTTTCTTCTGTCCTGACAAACTATGGCGTTTTCTCAATCTTAATGGCGCGAAACACCTTTTTTAGAGTGAATTCCGCAGCCCTTGGAAGATTTTTTGGTGTTTTTCTTTGTCGTTCTGTCAAGAAACGTAATTTTCGGGGGGTTACGATCTCTCGTAGATGGTAAAACTTTTTTACAGCGTTTTTTGTCGGTTTCTTCGCTCTATTTGGAAGAAACACCATATTTATGGTGTTTTTCATAAACCTTGACCAAAAAAATTAGTTTTTATGGATTTTAGAGCGTTTTTCTTTTACCTCTCTGTCCAGAAATAGCATTTTTTAAATCCTCTTTTACCTGATTTATTTCGGAGTTTTCTAGACGTTTTTTCGGGCCTTCCAGCTTATCTTTATTTATTTTCTTTTACTTCAAAACATACTTTTTATACCGAATTATCGGGTTTGAAATTCCTAGAGCGCAGAAGGAATTGGACGTCAAATTTGACGTCGTTCACATCGTTTTCTGTAAAATCTGAAGTCATCTGACGTCAAAGTTGACGTACAAATACTTCTGCGCATGCTCCATGAGTTTCGAACCAGTTTCAAATTCCGGTTGGAACTATTATGATTGCTTGATTTTTCGTTTCATCAAATTTTAAAACTTCCACAATTTATTCGTAGGGCAGAAACGCCATAAATCTAACTGTAAATGCGTTCCCATTTCAAAGGAAACAAAAAAACCCTTCAGTGGAATTTTTACCCTTTTTTTTCTCCCTTCACCTTTTTCAAGGTTGCTGCGGTTTCTGCGCTCTATTGGAAGAAACACCATATTTATGGTGATTTCCATACACCTTATGACCAAAAAAGTCAGTTTTATGGATTTTGAGCACTTTTCTTTCTACCTCTCTGTCCAGAAATAGCATTTTTTAAATCCTCTTTTACCTGATTTATTTCGGAGTTTTCTAGACATTTTCTAGCCTTCCAGCTTATCTTTATTTATTTTCTTTTAGTTCAAAAAATACTTTTTTAACCGAATTCTCGGGTTTGAAATTCCTGGAGCGCAGAAGGATTTGGACGTCAAACTTGACGTCGTTCACATCGTTTTTCTGTCAAATCTGAAGTCATCTGACGTCAAAGTTGACGTGCAAATCCTTCTGCGCATGCTCCATGAGTTTCCAGTTTCAAACTCCGGTTGGAACTTTTATGATTGCTTGATTTTTCGTTTCATCAAATTTTATAAAACTTCTACAATTTTATTCGTAGGGCAGAAACGCCATAAATCTAACTGTAAATGCGTTCCCATTTTCAAAAGGAAACAAAAAACCCTTCAGTGGAATTTTTACCCTTTTTTTTCTCCCTTCACCTTTTTTTCCTGACTAAACCTCAATTTTTTATATGCATCAGGTGCCCCTCCTAGCGTATCATTATAGACAGTTGGGGAGGAACCTAACGGGTTGCAAGGGCCTTCATGTATAAAAACATGAGAGGGTGGTTTACAGTTAAGTTCAGTAATATTAGAAAGGTCGAGGCGTTTTTTTGCTACCCCTCCTTCTCTATAAACCCTTCCTTTAGACTGTTCTGCTTCCTAGGTAAATCTAGATCAAAGTGGCAAACAACGGATTGCCCTCAAGCCATTGTCCTTTTTTTTACCCTCCATAGTCCTCCCGCTATTTGACATTCACACCGCACTTCCTGCGCTAAATGCACTTCTTGCCAAGAAATAATTTTCGTTCTCACGGACATTATGTCCTTGATTAGCGAGGCCCTGGGTTCGATACCAGTTCATACGAATTTTTTTTTCTGCAAAAAAATTGAATCACTCTTGAATAGCGCATCTGCAAGCCCTAAACACTTTTTTTCTTTGTATTCTCCCATGATTTTCAAATGAGATATATAATTTTGAAAAACCAAGATGGTCAGTCTAGCATCTGTTAAACGGGGAACAATGATCGCTTATTGTTCTGTACAAGAACGGATTAACGATTACAAATCAAGAGGTCCATCGATGTATAAAATAACCGAACGTTCGAGAATCAACAGGTTTCATCCACGGTTGGATTTCTTTGTTGACTTAACGGTTCTCTTCCTCTCCTACGAGATTTAAACTCAATTGACTTTTTGAACTCCGGAAAATTATTCAATATAACAAGAGGATAATGGAATTATTTTTGTGTTTTGGAAGTTTCCACCATATTGTAGCGAATCGCAAAGAACCAAATAATTTAATCTGCATATTATGGTCAAATTTTGGTCTAAAAAGACCAAAATATGATGTTCAGCTGACGATTTAAAGTCTATTTAGCCTACGATGCATAGCTGACAATCTAACTGCTGTTAAGCTACCAATCTGGCTCTCTGAAGACTGTTTAGCTGGCAATTTGGCTATTTAAAGACTGTTTAGCCGAAGATTTAACCGTTTGATTAACGATTTAATAGAGAGTTTTAGCAACTCGTGTTTTGGTCCATTCGTATTACGAATAGAAATCCCGAGTAGCCCTATTCGGAGGTTCAGAATTTAGAGTTTTAGCTACTCGTAACACGAGTAGAGCTAGCGCTCCAAGCGGAATTGAACGAAGCTGAGAACAGTAGGGACCGTAAGGTTTTGTTTGTGTAACCGTCCAGTGAAGTTATTTCTCTATTTTCTAACATTCATATTTTAAAAGTCAGAAATGGATTTAGAAAGTTTAGATCTTTTGTACGAGGAAACGTTCGAATAGTTGGTATTTCTCGAAGCTGTCGAAGTTGATTGAAATGTTTGTAACCTTCGTGTAAGGTAACCGCAACGACTTTAACTTGGCTAACGCCTTTTTTTTTTTTTTTTTTTAAATTTATAAGCTTTAATATCTTAAATTTGTAATAATTATAAATATAATTAAAATTTTAGAAGAATTCTGTGTTATTTTATCCTTTTTGATTACATTTAATACTTTTAACGTGTTCGTTGGACTAACCTCACTTCTATTCGTTTTACGAATGCCACTCGGAGTCGGCAACGAGTAGATCTTCTCGTTTCGTAACACGAATACGACTCAGAGCCCACTCGTATACGAGTAGGGCTATTCGTGTTACGAATAGACCAAAACACGAGTTGCTAAAACTCTCTAATAACTCCATAACGGGCGAGTGGCGATTCAATGACTGTTTAGCTGCTAATCTGGCTATCTAAAGACGGTTCAGCTAAGAAGACCAAAATCTAAGATAAAGGCGATGATATTCATCGGACGATTTAAAGTCTGTTTAGCCTACGATGCTTAGCTGACAAAGACAATCTAACTACTGTTAAGCTACCAATCTGGCTCTCTGAAGACTGTTTAGCTGCTAATCTGGCGACCTAAAGACTGTTAGCTATTTAAAGGCTATTTAAAGACTGTTTAGCCGAAGATTCAACTGTTTGATTGACGATTTATGAACTGCATAACTGACGAGAGGCGATTCAAAGGCTGTTTAGCTGTAAGCGACTATTTTGCTGAAGACTATTTAGCTAACGATGTAAGGACTGTTTAGCTGACGATCAGACTTTGTTCAACTGACGATCTGGCTACCTAAAGACGGATTAGCTACCAATCTGGCTCTCTGAAGACTGTTTAGCTGCTAATCTACCGACCTAAATGCTGTTTAGCTGCCAATATGGCTGTTTAGCCGAAGATTTAACTGTTTGGTTAACGATTTATTAACTGCATTGCTGACGAGTGGCGATCAAAGACTTTTTTCTATGCGACTATTTTGCTGAAGACTAAGCGACTATTAAGCTGACGATGTAAGGACTCATGTCCTGCTGTCGAATCAGCTGTCGATTAGACTTTGTTCAACTGACGATCTGGCTATCTAAAGACGGTTCAGCTAAGAAGACCAAAATCTAAGATAAAGGCGATGATATTCAGCGGACGATTTAAAGTCTGTTTAGCCTACGATGCTTAGCTGACAATCTAACTACTGTTAAGCTACCAATCTGGCACTCTGAAGACTGTGTAGCTGCTAATCTGGCGACCTAAAAACTGTTTAGCTGCCAATATGGCTATTTAAAGACTGTTTAGCCGATTTAATAACTGCGTAACTGACGAGTGGTGATTTAAACACTGTTTTTCTCACGATTAAGCGACTATTTTGCTGAAGACGAAGCGACTATTTAGCTAACGATGTAAGCACTGTTTAGCTGACGATTAGACTTTGTTCGACTGACGATATGGCTATCTAAGGACGGGTTAGCTACGAATCTGACGATTTAACGACCGGTTAGCAGAAGATGCAACTTCTGCTTAACTGACGATTCAATAGCCTGACCACCTAGCTAACGATTTAACTGAAACTAACTGACGATTTAAAGTCTGTTTAGCCTATGATGCTTAGCTGACAATCTAACTACTGTTAAGCTACCAATCTAGCTCTCTGAAGACTGTTTAGCTGCTAATCTGGCGACCTAAAGACTGTTTAGCTTCCAATATGGCTTTTTAAAGACTGTTTAGCCGAAGATTCAGCTGTTTGATTAACGATTTAATAACTGCATAGCTGACGAGTGGCGATTCAAAGACTTTTTAGCTTTATGCGACTATTTTGCTGAAGACTAAGCGACTATTTAGCTAACGATGTATGGATAGTTTAGCTGTCGATTAGATTTATTGTTAAGAGTGGCTGCGGAGAATCAGATGTTCAGGAAGTTGGGTTTTTCAGCCAAAGGCAATAATACAGGTTCAAAACTTTATTTTAGCACGACGTTTCGGAGGTATTTTCCTCCTTCTTCAAGGTGAGAAACGTCTGAAACAATTACCTTAAGCTTAAACAATTACCTGAAACAATTAGCATTAAGTAAACTCAGCTTTAACCCCGTTTTTTGTACCTTTATGTATGTTATTTTTTGTACCTTTTGTACCTTTACGTTTGTTTGTACCTTTAATATGTCGACGACATATTAACATGTGTACCAAACGACAAAATCCAAGAAATCGTTTCAACGTTTAACGATTTTCATCCAAATCTCTCGTTCACCTTTGAGGAAGAAGTCGATAACAAAATCAATTTTCTTGACACTACCATCACTCGAAGACCCGACAATTCTATAAAAATCAATTGGTACTCAAAAAATATCGCATCCAACCGTTTGATAAATTTCAAGTCAGCTCAACCTTACTGCCAAAAAATCAACATCATAAAAACTTAATAAATAGAGTTTTCAACTTAACGAATGATGTAATAACCAATGATGACAAAAAACTGATCCGAGACATCCTTAGCAATAATTGTTACCCCAGAACCCTAATTAATAAATGTATAAATGATAAGAATTTTTGGGAGAACAAGAATACCACTGTTGCGCCTCCAGGCGATAAATTTTGTGTATTTCCTTATATAAGCATCTCTCAGACAATATAAGGAAATTCATTGTCAATAAAATTCCCTCCACAAAAGTGGCATTTAGGAACACCAACACCCTAGGTAGCATTCTGTATTCCAAACTTAAAGACAAAACTCCCAAAGAAAAAACTTCTGGCTGTATCTACGAATTAACTTGTAATGATTGCGGAAAAAAATATTTTGGCGAAAGTAATCAGTATTTACACCGCAGGATGTACCAGCATAAATACAACTGTGACAGGCAGAAGAATGAAAGCGCTCTAGTGGACCACTGCCTCAAATTCAACCATACCTTCGACTTTGACAACGTGAATATTGTCAAAATGGAAAAAAACGACAGCCGGCGAAAATTCTGGGAGGCAGTCGTAATAAAAAAACACGAAAATGATGCAGTAAACTTCAAAACTGAAACTGCAGGGATTAGTAGATGTTACAACCCCATATTACTCGATTTATGACGTCACAACTACGTTAGTCTTTATCGCCGCGTATCATCGAGTCTATACGCCTATTCACGGAAACCCGCCGACAGGGACCATCTCCCTTCTTATTTTATGCTTTATCATCGCTCCCACGCCAGAATATTTTCACTAAAATTTGGATTTTTTTCATTTTATGTACGAAATTCTAAAAAATTTACCTTATGACAAAGGATCAGACATCATTTTAAACGTAAGAATCAATAAAAACTCTTTTATTTATGTGGGATTATTTGAGGTTGGAAGAGCAATTGCCGGGCAAAACAAATCAAAAGGACTCACAGCTCTTTTTTATTATTAAAACAAGAAATCATCGTCACAATTCACAAGAGAAAACTACAAAGAAAATGAAAAGAAACAGAACCGTCAAATATTCGTCGCACATTCACTTTCACGTCGTAAGTCCACGTGCTTTTAGTTCTCACTCGACACTCGACACTAGCGCGCGCGGGTTCGGCCAGTTGTGACAACTTCACTACTCGACCACAAATTTCCCACAGATTCGGCCGCGCTACCTAATCATCTGCCTCAGATGATGTCTGCTCTTCTTCTTCGTCTCCGCTGTCATCGCCATCGTCTTCTTCAGCACCAACGCTCCAAGGCTTCACAAAATCAACGCTCGTTGTCGTACGCGAAGGACCTTCTCCTCCAGTCGTCTTCTCCACTTCGTATCTGTCCTTACCAATTTTCTTGACTATTTTATAGGGACCAAGGTATTTCGCCGAGATTTTTGCAGTCGGTTTGAACTGAGTTCGTCGAATAGCAACTAGATCTCCCGCTTTGTACTGTGTAGCTGCTTTACGCCGTCGATTATACGTCTTTCTTTGTTCTTCCTGTGCAATCTGAATTTGTCTCTTCGCTTGATCTCGTAACTCGTCTCGATCTTCCATGAAATCCTCTAAGAACGCTTCTTCGATAAGTTCCTTCAACTTGATATCGTCTGGCCGTCTCATTTCAGTTCCGAACATTAGCTTAAATGGAGACATCTTGATACTTCGTTGAAACGTAGCATTTAGCGCTGTCTGCACTCGGTCGACGCATTTAAACCATGATTCTGGTTTATCCAAGCTGAACTTCGTAATAATCGGGATAATCGCTGAGTTAATCCTTTCCACCTGACCGTTTCCTCGTGGCACTCCGGTTGTCGTCAAAATATGCTCGATATTCTCGATCTTACAAAAATCGCTGAAAGCATTGGAAGTGAATGCAGCACCTCGATCAGATATGATTTTTCGTGGATTTCCAAAGTTCTTTTTCTGTACACGTAGTTTTTCTATTACCTCCGAAGCATTCGTCGTTTTTACTGGGTATAGCCAAACAAATTTTGAGAAACCGTCGACCACGGCGAAAACGTGTTTGAAACCTTTGGGCGTGGAGACTAGCGGTCCCAAATGGTCAATGTGATAAACCGCTAAGGGCGTATCACCCTTATCAATCGGATTCAAAAATCCTTCTTGCTTGCCTCTTTTTCTTTCCGACAAAATACACGGCACACAACTCTTAATCAAATTTTCCACTTTCGTCTTAAGGTTAGGAATGAAATAGTCTCTTTCGATCAATTCTACCGTTTTCTTGGTTCCAAAATGCCCAACTTCGTGTGAGCGTCTAATGATGTCATTCGCCATACTCCGCGGAACAACTAGAAGTCGTGAATCTTTGTCTCTATCGTCTTTGTAAAGAACTCCTCCGTCGACGATGTAGTCTTTATAGTTTTTCGTCTTCAATACTTCCATTATAGCTCGAAGTCCTTCGTCTTTATGTTGAAGCTCGGTTATTTTCGCAATGAGGTTATCTCCAATCGGCAAAGTCACAAATAGGTTTCTACTTAAGGCATCGCAATGCTTCATTTGATTTCCTCGTCGATGCTCTACTGTGTAGTCGAACTCGTCAAGAAACATCGCCCAACGTGCAACTTTTGGCGTCAGATCTTTCTTTTGAAGCGTCATCTGCAGCGCAGCACAATCCGTCACGATCTTAAATTTCAAGCCCGCTAAATAAACTTGAAACTTCTTTACTGCAGTTACAACAGCCATAGCCTCTAGCTCGTAACTCGAATATCTCTTCTCTGTATTGTTCGTCTTATGGCTCATGTAGAAAACTGGATGCATTTTTCCGTCTTGATGGCTCTTCTGCATTAAGACAGCAGCCAGACCATCTTTACTCGCGTCTGTATGCAATTCCGTCTCTGCTCGAGGATCGTAAAGTTTCAGAACCGGATGGCTAGATAATCGGTCCTTCAGAAGATTGAATGCGTCTTTTTGCTTTTCGTCAAATGTAAATTTCTTCCACTTATTAGGGGCTCCTTTGACTAAATCGGTCAATGGCCTCGCCAATTCTGCGTAGTTAGCTATAAATTTTCGGAAATATCCCGTCAGACCTAAAAAACTTTGGACGTCTTTAATAGATTTAGGGGACGGAAAATTCTGTACGGCGCGCGTTTTACTCGGGGAAGGTCGTACTGAACCTTCTTCTATCAAATGGCCGAGATACTCCACTGATTTAACGAGAAATCGACATTTTTTCCAATTGATTTCCAAGCCATATTCAGAGCATCGCTTAAGCACAATTCGAAGTCGTTCTAAAGATTGGGCTTCGTCAATTCCGGGTATCAGAAGATCATCAAAATAGGTAACAACGACATCTTGGAAAATCAGATCCTTAAAAATCGCATTCACAAATCTCACAAATACGGCGGGTGCATTACAGAGTCCAAAAGGTGTTTTAAGAAACTGATAATGTCCTGTAGGCGTCACAAATGCGGTAAATTTTCGACTTTCTTCATCGATTGGTACATGAAAGAATCCATTTTTCAAATCAAGTACGCTAAAAACTCGCGCGTCCGCTAATTTATCGATTTGGTCTTGAATCAAGGGTACAGGGTAACGATCTTTGACGATTTTTCTATTTAAGGCTCGATAGTCTACGCAAAGTCTCAATCCTCCATCTTTCTTCTTAATTGGGACCACGGGACTCGAAAAATCCGAATCGCTATGTTCTATGATGCCATTTTTTAACCACTCGTCAATTTGCGCTTCGACTTCTTTTAAATCGTTGAGAGGTAAACGTCTGGGGTGTTGAAATACTGGGGTATCGTCGGTTAATATTATTTTCAACTTCACATTTGTCTCTTTTATTTTGTTTGGCGCATAATCGGCGACCATTTTTTCTATTTTATTTCTATGACAAGAAAGTCCAACGTCAAGAATCGCTGCGTCTTCATCAACTTTTATCGAGAAAATATGTGGAGGCTTCGTCATTATGGGATCGACAAATTTTATTTCATTTCCTTGTATTAAAATGGACACGTTCTTAAGAAATTCTTGTCCCAAAATTACGTCAACTGGCAAATCGGCGTCTTGGACAACGTAAAATTTTGTCAAATATTGACCTTCGCGCTCATTGAGGCTCACGTCTACTGAAAAGACCCCAATTGTGACAACAGAATGGTTGCCGAGTCCTATTAAGTTGGCAGCCATGGACAGGTTAGGTCGTCCGATCTTGTCATACGCCGAAAATTTAATAAGGTTAATATCTGAACCCGTATCCACAAGCGCAGAGAAAGAAAAATCAAAAATAGCGATCTTTAAAAATGGTTTACCGGAATAATTCACGTCGGCAGTCTTCAAAGGGGACGTGACGTCGTTCGGGCGGGTGAATGTCTTCTCGGAACCGCCCTTTCTCTCAATGGGACCCTCGCCGCCCTTCGCAATCATGCATTTTTTTAATTCGTCTTCGGCCGATTTTTTGGGACAATTTGCTGAGAGATGCCCATATTCTCTACAATTAAAGCATCTCGGGCCTTTTACTTTATTAAAACAGTCTTTCGACCTATGTCCTTTATCCCCGCAATTGAAACATCTCAAGTTTTGATATGTTTCCGCGTCGGCTTTCTTCGGGTTAGGGGGGTTGGGGTCGGCTTTCTTCGGGTTAGGGGGGTTGGGAACTTCCCTCTGTTTACATTTTTGTTTGGCGCCAATTTTCTCAAAAACGTCTAATTTTTCCTTAAATTTCTCAATGGAATCAGTCCCATATAAAATTACTTTAACGGATTCCTCGCCCGGAAGTCCATTGATAACATGTTCGATCAAAGATTCGTCGTCAATTTCGCTTAAATTCGCAATTTCGCGCATCCTCAAAAAATATTTTTTACAAGTCTCGTCGGGTAATTTTTTAGTACGGCTTAATCTCTTATGAACTTCGGCAACGGATACTTTTACTTTAAATTCATCGGAAATGGCTTTTTTCAGTAACTGCCATGATTTTAAGCCAGATTCGCCTCGTAAAAACAAAGCAGCCGTTCCTTTTAAGAGACGTTTCGCAAAAATTAAAGTTTCTAAATCAGTCCAACTCACCAACGTCGCCATTTCGTCTACCTGTTCTATCCAACGGTCAACTGGATAGTCGTCGTCGCCGGAAAAAGACATCATGGAGTCCTGAAGATCGCTGAACGCAAATCTTGGACGAACGGTCTCACGAACAGTCTCATTTTCCTCGGGAGGGCTCTGTTTTCGACGCGGCATTTTAAAAACAAGTCTTTTTCGTCACAGTTCCAATCACGATGCGTTTTTTATATTTTTTAACCGACAAAAACTTCCTGGACCCGGACGGACCCCCAAAAAAATACTGTGGGATTATTTGAGGTTGGAAGAGCAATTGCCGGGCAAAACAAATCAAAAGGACTCACAGCTCTTTTTATTATTAAAACAAGAAATCATCGTCACAATTCACAAGAGAAAACTACAAAGAAAATGAAAAGAAACAGAACCGTCAAATATTCGTCGCACATTCACTTTCACGTCGTAAGTCCACGTGCTTTTAGTTCTCACTCGACACTCGACACTAGCGCGCGCGGGTTCGGCCAGTTGTGACAACTTCACTACTCGACCACAAATTTCCCACATTTATAACATATCTAAACCACATAAATATATTGAATCTTTTTTTGGAAAACCTGTAAAACATGTAATGTATTCGTAATGTAATTGTTTCAGACGTTTCTCACCTTGAAGAAGGAGGAAAATACCTCCGAAACGTCGTGCTAAAATAAAGTTTTGAACCTGTATTATTGCCTTTGGCTGAAAAACCCAACTTCCTGAACATCTGTCGATTAGACTTTGTTCAACTGACGATCTGGCTACCTGAAGACGAATTAGCTACCAATTTGGCTCTCTGAAGACTGTTTAGCTGCCAATATGGCTATTTAAAGACTGTTTAGCCGAATATTCAACTGTTTGATTAACGATTTAATAACTGCATAACTGACGAGTGGCGATTCAAAGACAATTTAGCTTTATGCGACTATTTTGCTGAAGACTAAGCGACTATTCAGCTAACGATATAAGGCTGACGATTAGACTTTGTTCAACTGACGCTATCTAAAGACGGTTTAGCTAACAATCTGACGATTTAACGGCCGTTTAGCTGAAGACGCATCTTCTGCTTAACTGACGATTCAAAGCCTGTTCATCTAGCTGTCGATCTAACCACTGACAAAACAGCAGATCTTCCAGTTCTTTCGTTATCGTTATCGTTACCGTTATCGTTATCGTTATCGTTATCGTTATCACTAAAATATCGTTTTTCAATGTGCTCTTAGAATCCCAGATTTCTGCATTTTTAAATTAAGAATTTTTCATAATTTTTATTGCATTTTTCTTATATTTTGGTCTTTTTTGTCCTAAAATTGAACTGCCATGTTTGCCTTAAAACTTAAATATGAAATTTTGAGTGAATTTTATTCTTTTATACTGTTAAATCTTTAATGAATAAACCATTGTGCAATCATAAAAAAAGTAGGGCTCCATCTGTTATTGGAGCACCTGAAAATTAATATAATTTAGTATCCCATGTTATCTTGAGGATGTTTTAATTTATCAAGCATCTGTGCCTTTTTATAAAATACTTTTTAACCTGCGGTTCAAGTGTTAAAGACGAAAACCCGTGGTCCTTTTGTCGAAAAATTAAATCAGGGATCGCATCTGTTGTACAGGTGAACCGTTTTTTTTTTTAAATCGATCCCTCTCTTCCGACGATAATGACTTTTTAAACTATCCCGTTATATCCTTCGGATTGACGTTATTTCTCCGTTCTGGGCCCTTAAAAACGTTCGGAGTTTTAAGTGAAAGAAAAGAAAGGCGACGAAGGAGAGTGGGAAAAGAGGGAGAAGAGAAAGGAGTGGAAAGAACAGTTAAGAACCGACAACCTCACGGGTTGAACGAACTTGAAAAAGAAACAAAAATTATGAAACTGAAAACCCTCAAACTAAAAATCAAATTTTTTATAGAATCCTACGTTGAAAAACTAAAAAGAAAAATCCTGAAAAGCCCGAATAATGATGGTCGGCGTCAAAGAGGATGTGAAATAATTTAATAATGAAGCCTTGCGTTGATAGGAAAGTAGACAGGAGTGTAAGTGAGGATGAGGTCAGGAGAGTTCGTAGTTCTACTTGGAAAGGCCTCCGTATTCTAGCACACACATCGGCCACTCTCACCTGCGGGACTCGCCGCGAGATCTGGATGTACCGAACCGATCGGACTTCGATTTTTTAACCTTTCGACCTAGAATAAAACTTCCAGTCCGAAATTTAAAAAAAGGAGCTGATTTATCTTTTAACGGTTTTCTGAACAAAATATGCCTTTTCGCGTTTTATTAAGGGAAAAGGAGACCGTAGGAGTTTATTTATGGTTCTATATGGCGTTCTTAGGCTTCGAATTTCTTATCTTGATTTTTCGATTTTTTTTCTTCCAACGGCTTTCAAGCTTTAAAAATGACCAATTTTAGTATCGTCAAGCCATATTCTCCACTTTTTTTTAATCAATTATTTCTCAAAATTAGAAAAATTGTTGATTTTTAAAAAATTTTTTAGAGCGTTCCGTCGAGTTCTAGAATCTTTTTTACTTTCGTATAACGGAGAGTTTTCAATTGAAGCGAGTTCAAAACAGAAAGGAAACTGAATCTTCAGAGGTGAACGTCCTTTTTTGCCCAGAGAGAAATATCAAAAATTCGCTTATTTAAAATCAAAATATTAATAGTGATCAATTAAAAATTATTTTAAGTAACCCATTTTTACCTTTAGAACAAAAATCGAAGGTGATAAATATAAAATTAGGTAGTTCATAACTACTTTCTAATCTTTGTTAATTGTACAATTTATTTTTACGAAAATTCCTTCGAAAATATGATTTTTGGGGTGTCCGCTAGAAGAAGAGTCTTTTAAAATAATTGAATTTTCGGATAATTTGAAGTGATGAGGACGTCCGGACGGCACGACAGACTCAATCAAATCTTAAGCGACCTTTCCGTTAAAAAAGTGACTTCTGCTGCACATTTGGGCGCCAAGATAAAGTTTTTTTAGCAGCAAAGAATCACCTTTTAGGGCGTTTTCTATCGTCCATTGTAAAAAAAGCATTTTTCGCTGCTATTTTACTCTTTTTTCCGGGATTCATAAGTCTAGAAACAACATTTTCGGGCATTTTTCAAGGTTTTTCGTCGAAGATAAAAATTTTTTACTTTTTGGGCACTTTCTTTAGTCTTTTTGCCAAAAACCACCCTATTTTTAGGTCTTATACACCCGAAAAATCTGATTTTAAAGCCTTTTTTCCTCTGTCTATCTGTTCTGAAGAAACATTTAAGGTCGTTATTAACTTAGTTTGGGATTTAAAAAACACGCTACCTGTTTTTTTGTCGTTTTCATCAATATTTAAGCCATGAAACCCGATTTTCAGGCATTTTCAAGGTCTTTGTACAGCGAAATCATTTTATATTTCATTTCCAGGAGGTATCTATCGCATTTTTGCAAAGAAACACCTATTTTCGACATTTCAAATGGCCTTGTACCGGAAAATTGAATTTTTGTGCATTTTTTCTGGGCCTCTAAGCCCTAGAACAACTTTTAAGGGCGCTTTTCCTCAGCTACTCCAAGAACAATCGATTTTTTTAAAAATTTAAAATGCTAATTTTATTATTTTAATAAATTAAAAGTTGTATTATTAATCAAACATAGAATTACCATGAGAAAAACAAAACATAAAAGGGATTTTAACGCATCAAAAATTTGTGGTGAAATTTAAATTTGATTTTTTTTTTGTATAAAGGATTTAATTAAAATTAATTACAATACGTCATAAAAATTATAATTTAATAGGTTTCTTACGTTTGTAAAATCAAATAAATTATTAATGATTGTTCAACCTTAAAAGACTTTAACGGTAGATTAGATGCAAGTACCGTTGGGGTGGCTGGAGACAACCGTTTGATTAAAATACTGTTAGTTTAACAAAGACCGCAAATTGTCATCCGATTTTATGATCTATAAAAAAACGTTATTCCACTATATCTTTGAAAGTTGACTTTTTAAAAAAGGCACTTAATTTTTGGTAGAAAAAATAGAAATTTTCTTGGTAGTAGAAAAAAAATGGGCAGAAAAATTACGTTGGATGACCTTTAAATGGGAGAAAATGTACCTGAAATGCTTTTTCTATTGTTAAAGTTTGTTGGTGTTGCAGAAGGATTCGCAATAAAGTTACTTTTCCTAGTCGCTTCCCAGAAAGGACATTTAGGAAGTGGAATTTCAAGATTTACGAGCAAAGGTGGATGACTTCTTTTTTTTTTCGACGTAAAAACTATTCAGCAAGTACTCCTGGGGTGTAAGTTTGTCAACTTGAGGCTAAGTTAATTATCTTGGCTCCAGGCGCATTGGAAAAAGATCTAATTTCAAAATGAATTTTTATCGCTTTTGTTCGCTACATTTTTGTTTTTTTAACAGAAAATGGAAATCCTCAGCTATTTAATTAAAAATTCAGGTGGCTTCTTGTCATAACTTTAATGCGATTTGATCGAGTGTGCAGGAAGGTAAAGAAAAACGACCGTTCCGGGGAGGAATTTTCTGAGTTATTCTCTTTCTCTACATTTGCATACAGAATTTGATGAAAATCGGCTAATAAAACGTTTATTTTTATTATAGGAACAGGGTTTTTCTAATTATTTTTGAAAGTCATATGACACATGGGCCACACAAGTCGTTTGAAATTCGTCCGTTGTCCTTATCAAGACTTGAATTTTAAAAAAGTAATTTTTTAAAATTAAAATTTCACGGTCGTTCCGACAATGAAAGATATTTTACAGGGAGGAAAACCCAGGTTTCTATTGAGTCAACTTCCTTAAAATCGCAAAAGGCGCCGCGAAATTAAGTCAGTGTGGTATAAATATTAATTTTCCAAAAAAAGAAGAAGTTTAACCTTTTATTTAGACAGGGGGAGAAACTTAATTTTTCCTGGAGAAAACGAGGGTGAGTGAACTTTGCGAAAAAAGGGGCAGATTTACGAGGGTGCGACAGAGAGAAAACCCGGAAAGCAATTTATCATTAGAAGCCCGAAAATCCCGGGTGGTCAAGGGTGAGGAAGGGACATTTGGCGAAAAAGTACAAAAGCTTTGAGCTTTTTCTTCCATTTATATTTTTCCTGGTTCTTTGTTGTTTTCCTTCGGGGGTTTTTTTTTCTTCTTTCTATTTTCCCCTTTTTGGCATTTTGTTCGAAAGTTCGATCACCCCGATGTTGACAAAACTGCGGTCAAGCTTGCAAATAAAGGGGTCGTAAATTTTACCCGGGGATTTTTTAAAAAGTAAAAATACTTTTCAACGAGACTATATTTCAAAAGTGTCTCCAACCCTTTAAAAAGGTCAAAATAAAAGATTTAAAAAATTAAGAATTTGAAATTCTTCATAGCAATACCTCGGAAGCCCACCAACATTAGCTTTGTTTGGACGTCAAATTTGACGTCGTTCAAATAGTTTGTACGTCAAATTTGACGTGCAGATCCTTCTGCGCACACTCCAGGAGGGTCAAACCAGTTCCAAACTACGGCTGGAACAATGCTATTGTGCCTACCAACAAAATTTTTTAAGAAACCTAAAATATTGTATCAAAAGGTCTATTTTGCAAAGAAAAATATCTCATCCTATTTTTAGACATAAATGTTGTTCAAACCAAAATTTTGTCTACTGGGCTCAATCAAAATCTCTCCTTTATCAAAAATTAAGATTTTTCAAAGCTGATGGGCAAAATAACCTGGAAAAAGGGGGTGAATTTTCGCAAAAACCGAAGCTTTCTGATCTATCCCAGAATTAAAATCACCAACTTTTTATTACAGATTCTATTTTTATTGGTAATAAAATGCAATAAAATCATCCAAAAAAGTTATATACAGTTTAAATTTTTGTTTTATGGTTTTTTTTTGTGAGTTTGTGTTTAAGGAAATGGTTTGAAAACAAATAGGTATTGTCCTTTTGAAGAAAAGAAAAATATTGACACTGGAAGACCGAAATGTGGGTGTGGAAAAAGGTTCACTTCCTACATTCGGCGAAGCATATTGACCCAAAGGGGACCTTGTAAATATTACAGGGTAGACAAGTATTTCGTCACGAATGACGAAACTTCAAATGTGCATTTTCTATGTCTTTGAACTTTGTATTTTTAAGAGGAAATCCGGGGATCCCACGCGGTTGTAAGTGATGCACGTAAGGTGGAGAAAAAGAGTAAAATTTTTATGGAACGCGGCGGTCGCGAAGAGAATGGACGCGGAGCGGAGGTGAACGACCGCGGGCTGCCTTGCGACTCCTGATCCACTGCTCTAGTTTGTTAACATAAACGCAATCTCGCCCCTGTCCCTCCCCTGTTTTCACCTCACTTTGAAAACCACTTTTTTTCATACCTTTTTGTACATTTAAAAACTCAAGTTCTCCTTTACAACTTCAATTTAGAATCTTTGTATTTTGTAAATTTTCTCAACTCTCAGTAAGGAAGTAATAGACCTTCCGGACTACAACGGGTCAAAAAGACCACTGGTCCTGGTTTTATAAGATTTACAAAAAAATTCCGGCCCCCAACATCGACAATGAGACAACATTGGACAATGAGAGGGAAGTTGCATAAAAAGTACTTTCCTATATTTGAGCACTAAAAATCATCAGAAAAATTTGTACAAAGGCTCATTCTCATTATATTGGGAATCTCTACGCGGCTTAGGGAGCAGTTTTTCCGAAAAAGGAAAATACAAGCACAGTTGTCGACTAAAACTTTTTCTTTAATACTTTATTAGGGCCTTAAACTAACCAATTCTCCTTGTAATAAATAGATTTGTTTAAAAAAAATTTTTTTGGATAAATTTTTTTTACAGGGGGAGAAATTTAGGCTTTTTACGGTTTTTGTGGCCTGGCTGGGCGAAGGCTTTCATTTTTTCTACATTAATTCTTCATATTACCTAGAAATATTTTTATTTAATAGCAATTTGAAAGTTATTGGCCTCTGAAACTGCACTTTTAGCTCTTCATATTCTCAGCAAAGACCCTAGACTAACCGAAATAATAAGAAGAAACATAAAAAATTCTGTTTACATGTTGTTTTTAATTATTGAAAAATAAAGGAGGAGAGTCTGAAGGGAGAACGGGCCGATGAAGAAGTATGCCGGTCCTGAAAGTCTTTCGAGACGGTAAAAACTGAAGAGAGGTCGACAACCTTTTTTTCTTCCGCGCCCGCGGCCCAGAAGCGGTGGAGGAGGGGGTCTTGGAAGTTGACCACCAATGGCACACTTCACGGAGCAAAGGTCAAATCCATTAAGCGACAAAAAAATGATCCGTTTTCCCCTGCAAAAAAAATTAATAAGTAACAACGATTATCATCCAGATACCATCTAATGATCGGTAATAACAGATCATTAAAAACGCTTATATCAGGTTTTTATTTCTAGACGAACCCTCGAATTAAACTCGGGATGTCTCTTCTGTCTGTAGTGCCGATGGCCGTCCATCCATTTTTTCTGCTTAAAATTATCTTTTGAAACCCTAAAAAATCATCAGATTAATGAAAAATTTTTTATAGGAAGTTCCTCCTTGGGCAGCTCTAGACATGTGTTTAAAAACTCAACCTTTTTATTTTTTATTATAGGGTTCATTGCTCAATTAATTTTTCAATCCTTAGTTGCTACGTCATGGATTTCCGTTGACCTTTCGCACTAGATTGTTCAGTTGTCCCCTCCTTCTTTCACACGTGGCACCATCCATGTGACACGTTTAATTCAATATTATGTATATCCTAAAAGTATAAACGAGTAGAAGAAAAAGAATAATTTTATACGACGAAAATATTTTATATTCTGACGTAATTGAAAACGATCCTGACCGTGAAGATTCAAGACTTTCTTTCGCTCTTAACACAGTTTCTCTACCTTCTCGAGGTCGACGAACTCAAAAAGTTCATCTCGATTCCATCACGACATAATAATAAAGCTATGAATTTATTATTATTTAGAGCTTTGGTATCCAAAAATTGGATTGTGCCACAAATTTCGGGTGAGAGTTTACAGAAAAAGTAGTGCTGCTGAGCTAAAAGTTAGAACCTAAAGCAGTTACTCATTTTTGAAAAAGTTGATATAAAAAAATAATTGAGAGTAAGCCCAAATGGTTTTTTGATAAGAAACATAAGCCGGATGGAAGTCGCCCCATTTTTTTTTCTCTTCCGTTGTGTTATCGTGGCAATTTCGCACTTGCGATGATTGCTTTCTGGGCATCGAAATTTCTATCTTCATAATGGGAGTTCGGTCCATGCTAAAAAAATGAAGCGACTCCTTCACCTGGGCTTTAGAGGCAACTCATTTGCACTCTTTGATTGGGGTCATTTTGACCCCTAAGAACCTCCAGGGTATCACAATAACTTCCTTTTGATGAAAAACTTAAATTTAAAAATTCAAACTGCAGAATCTTAGAATTTTTTTTCATCTTAGATTCCTCTTTATCCATCATCTTTTTCTTTTCCCCTCAATCAAAGATGGTTGGCTTAAGCTAGCGGACCCGTGAGTTCAATCACCTCGCTACAGAGGAGGAAAGTAGATCACCCTCTCCTTCTATCTTCCTCTCTCTTTTTTTATGAGGATTTTCAACCCTTAAAAAGCCTTTCGGAGAGAAGTGGCTCAATCTACTATGTAATTTTCATATTATAAATCCTTATCTCATTGATTTCGATTGATTTTTAGCCACAATTTTTTGAAACAATAAAAATTGTTAAAAATGTCTTAAAAGGTACCTAAAAATTAATTTTTTTCATAGGTCAGTGATCAAGATTTTGCAGCTACTAAGATTTTTGACTCATACAAATGATTAAAAACTTCATTGTGATTTCTTGTATTATAAGAGCACAGTCGTGAAATCCTACGCCTAGGAAAAGACAAAGAGCTATTAAGCCTCAGGGATACCAACTGTTAAAATCTCGGTGTATAATTGATAAAAAAAAAGTGATGAATGATGGAAAGATCCCGATTACCACCACCCAGTACAATTGGTGGAGGTGATTAAGCGTCGGTGGAATTCCGTGAGGGCTGTCACGTAAGGACGAGTTGAGGCAGAACAAGGATGCTTCTCGAAGAGGGAAAACGTCCCTCTCGACGATCCCGCGAGAGAGGATGAGTTCACTGACTTCGACCCATCCCATCGGGTTCTTTAGCCCAAAGATGTATTTATAAACGTGTTAACCAAAGTGTAGAGGACCGCCTCCCAAATACAAACGGTTCAAAGACCTCCCAAGTCATTTTACCTGGTAAAAAAATTTCTTAAGTTTCTTTTAAAACCCTATCTACCTAATCTTTTCTTAAATTTTCTTATTCGCCTGACATAAAAATTTCGAAATCGTTTTTTCTGGTGAAATTCAGATGATATTCAGATAACTTCATGCAAAACTATGCCACCCAGCTGATCTAATATCATAGTGGGGCATATTATTCATAAATATGAAATTTATTCACATTGATAAACTCCAAATTCATAAAAAAAATTCATGATTCGAGAAGAATTTACCACAACAACTTGATTTTAAAAAACCATAAATTTTGATAAATTCTTAAGAAAATAGCAGTAGGTAGATTTTCTGAGAGAAAACTTATGAGTTATGAATTTCTCGACAATGTTAAAATTGCTATTCATAATTTTTTCTTATTTAAAAAAATTGATATTTTTTAGATTTTAACTTTTTTTTATTGGTCAGAGTTCACCAATGCCGACAAATTTAAAATTTTTGCAAATTTTGAAGAGGAAAAAAGAAGAAAAAAGGCCCACTGTGGGATTCGAACCTACGATCTTTGGGTTACCAGCCCAACACGTTATCTTTCCCCAATCCCTCTACTCTTTTCCTCTTCCTAATTCACTCAGTTAAATAATTAAAACTTAATTTTTAACGTTCGTTATCACAAATCCATAATGAAAGAAATTCAGGATTTTTTAAAAAATAAATATGTGATAAATTGCTATGTAATTTATTACCTAGGTACCTCGAAGCCTCAAATCACAAAATTAGAAACTGCCCATAGTCAAAGAACAAAGGAAAGCATCCTAAAAAATTGAGGCGGTAGGAGGAAAAGGGGCACATGAGCTCATGTGCCCTTTTTCGGGAGATTGCATTTTTCGCATCCTTACTTTTAATAATAATAGTGAACAAAGGTTTATCATTGTTGGTTTTGGCTTCAGGATAAGTGCAGGGATCATATAAAACAATCGGAAGGAAGATTGAGGGTGAAAAAGTTATGTTTTTTACTCATTAAAAACTTTAAACGCTTATATCTCAAAACCTACTTTTTCCGTATGTGCCCCTTTTCCACCTACCGCCTCAATTGTAAATCACTATTTGAAACAATAAAGCACAAAGAAGGCATCATGGGTCATAATTTGTTGCAACCCGGAACAACATATGTTTCACGTTTTCCGCCTTGTTTTTTTCTTTTTTCTTTTCAAAAGATAGAAAAATTTGGGTCAAGTTTTTGAGCGTTTTAAAATAGATGAAAAATTTTGTAGTTCTAGATTTTGATTACCTAATAACCAAGTGTTCTCTTTCTAGATTGTTTCTTTTGTCTTCTTTTAGGTTAGAAGTCCTTTGTTTACTTCCTGCACTTCTGCCTTTGGCCATTCCATCCTACTTCCATAATAAAGGCCCACTCACCTATTGAGGATGCCAAAAATTAATTTTCTTTCATAGGGTCAAAATTGAACCAGAAGCGTGAAAAATTAGCTTATTATCCAAAAATGGTTTTCATTAAAAATATATAAAAGAGGCGGCATTTTTGATCAAAAAATTAAGTTTTTTAAAAAAAATTAGGTTTAAAATGTTTCAATTAGGTCAGTTTTAAGGGCACAATGGCACCCGCTTATTTGGGTACTTATGGGCTTTTGACCGAAGAGAAATTTTTGGAAAGCTGAAAAAATTTCTCTTCCCCTTTTTTCCACCCCCTATTGAAAAGTCCCATGGCCTAGTCACAAGGGTGAAACCACCCGGAAAAAGCAATAAATCAACCATTCAAACAACAATAGTCAATCGTAAATCTGTTAAAAGGAGCTTTCCCGCAACTGGGTCAATCTCCGGACTCTTCAACCCTGGAAACTCGAGTTATTTACTATAACGACCATTTTCACCATCATTTGTACGAAAAGTGATTTATTTTGTAACTTGGGTACTTTTTTGGAGTTTTAAAAATAGAAAAATACGAAATCGATGCTAAATTATCAAGTAACTGAGCATCCGTGGGTCAGTGATCCTTTAACTATTTTATTATAGGTGTCGGGAAGCTAAATACGGCAGCTATAGCTAAAGCAATAGCTTCCAACCAAAACTTCCTTAAAGAGAAGAAACAATATAGGAAGTGGAAGTATATGGGAGGGGGAAGTATAACGGAGGGGGAAGTATGACGGAGGGGAAAGTATAACGGAGGTGGAAGTATAAGGGAGAGGAAGTAGAACGTAGGGAGAAGTTAATTTTTATTTTTATTTATGTATTTATATTTTTTTTGAAAAATTCTTGAAGTTTTTTTTTTTTTCGAAAAATTTTCCAAGTTTTATTTTTTTTTTTTTTTTGCGCTTTTTCTTCCAAAAATTTCTAAGTTTTCTTTTTTTTTTGCGCTTTTTTTCCCTCTAGTATCAAGGTAGAAATAATGGAATTTTTGCTAAGAGAGGTCCCTTTCGTTAGGCGTGGAAGTATGGAATTTCCCCCTACTAAAATGATAATTAATGTAAAAAAATTATCATTTCTTAAAAAATAAGGAGTAATTGGTGAAAATTTGGTGAAAATCGGACCAAAATGTGTGAAAATTTGGTGAAAATCGGTTGAAAACTGTGGCCGTAAAGTGTTCCGGAAAAAATGCTAAGGACGGCCGGCCGGCCGGCCAGACGAACCACAAACAAAGTTGAGATCGGTAAAGATCAATATTCGATTTGACCCTCCGAGGTCTGGAAGACCCTTCCCCAAAAACCCGACGTGGAGGGTATCACAATAACATCTTTAAGAAAGTTAAAAAGGACGAGTTAGAAGAGCTTCCAACGAAAACTTCTTTAAAGAGAAGTAAAGTATAATGGAGGGGAAGTATAAGGGAGGGGGAAGTATAAGGGTGAGGAATTATAACCTTAATCAAGAAGAAAGTATCAAATGCGATTTTTGACGAAAAAAAAGTTAAAATCTTCGAAGAAGATTCGGAACATAAAAAAATATGGAGAGGGAAGTTAACGCGGAATCCAGAGAATGCGAGCGCCCACGTGGTGCGGAACTTTTCTCCTTTCCCTTCTCTTTCGGACCATCCTTGGAGAGAAGAAAAAAAAAGAAGCGCATCTCAAAGTGCAGTACCACTTGAAGAAGACCAAGAGAAATAACATTTAAAAAAGAACGAAGGAGACATAGAAGGATGTCGAAGAAATAAGGAATGTTAACATTGGATCCCGAGGATCGGCAGGATAAAGAGAGAGTTGAGAAAGAAGGCAGGAACGAACTTTTTTTAAGTGGAACATGTCAATGGCCCCGTTCTTACACTTGACACAAAGCGTTGTGCATCCCCCTAATATTGAAGCATTGATGGCTCTGTTGAGTGGGGAACAGAATCAAAATCAACAACCATGAAGACACCTGTCAGTCAAAGTTCAAGAGCAACATAATCCAATTTCAGCCTTCCCAACATCTCAGAAATACCCCTTTTCTAAAATACTTCCACCATCTTTAAACAACTAAAATTATATTAAACAGGCGTCTTTTTGACTTCGGAAAGCACAAAAATGGCCACCAATAAAACTATTTGTAAGGCTATTTTAAGTTTTCTGGTCACTTAGGACCTTAAGCCTTTTAGAAATACCATTGAAGGCCCTTATTTCTTAATATTTCCTTGTTTTTAGATATCAAAAATTTAAAAAAACACACATTTTGGACATTTTAAATAAATTTTTTATCCCAATAAAAACTCTGTTAGTCTAAAAGGTTAAACCATTAGAAAATTTTTCAACAAATCTGTTAAAATTATGTGATTCCTAGATTTTTGAGAATTAAAATTTGAGAATAAAAAAATGTTAGGAATTTATTCTGGACCCAGAAAAATCAAAATATAGTCTAAAAGAAGACATTTTGAAGTATCTATCTAGTGATCTCCAGGCTTCCTTATGGATGATGCAATCTCTTAGAAAAACACAACATTTTTACATTATTAGGAACCTCGGGAAGACTTTAAAAAGTTTTATTTCTGGCATTTTTAAACATAAATAGTCTGGAATTCTAGATTTTTTGGAAACCGAGAGCCTAAAATATTAAAAAGACGTCTTCCTTTACAAAATATGCGATTTTCAGGCTTCCTGATGGCTGTGGATTAAAAAGTTTCAAGTCAAGAAGGCTTTGAAAAGTGCCCTTTTTAACCTAAAGCAACTAAAAATTTAAATTTTTTTAGCCAAAAATGGTGATGAGACGATTTTACGATCAAAATACTGACTTTCTGTGATAAAAATTAAAAACGAGTTATTGCTTTCCTACACATAATCTAATTAAGATGTCAATAATAAACATAAAGACACTTCAAAACCTAGAAAGAAGACAAAGGTCAAGTTTTGAGCGTTTCCATCGTCAACTTTTGCTGTTTTTCTAAGGTAGGTACTTCTTTTCTGCTCTTTTTATAAAAATAGTTTTACAAGTTTCATTTTCGCTAAAACGCACCACTTGAATATCCTGAAGTCAAAAAGCAAGCAGGTGTCAGTTCGCCCTTTATATTCCGCCACAGTTGTTTCCTTTTGTCTCGCCTCTTCAAAAGATGAGCCACGTCCAATTTCACCTTCCTAAAAAATAAATAAAATATCACATCTTTAAAGAAGTTAAAAATAAATTGGTCATTAATAAAAGAAATAAAGATTTTTAAAATAAGGAGGAACTTCAAAAATGCGACTTGAAATTCATGAATGCATTAACGAGGAGAGGCGATTGTTATTTAAATTCGAAGAGCCTTTTTTTTTTGTACTCAAAGGTCATCTGAATTTAAAACTATAAAGCTCGTTGACCCCACTGTATCGGCTTTTAGATCAGTTTTCAATACTTTCATTTTTACAAATCCGAGGTTTTTCCGGAAAAATCCATACTTTTCCGGACTTTCACGTTTTTAAAAATAGACTGTAATGAAAGTAATCGTTTTAATGTTGGGGATTGGGCATTTTTAAGGTTTCTTAGAAAGGGCATCTTATCTTAAAAATATAATAAAAGAAAGGACTTTTTAAAAACTTATTTTATCATAGATTTTAAATGGGCCACTTACTTAAATCCTGGTTTAGAAAATAGAAAAAGAATCTGAAGATTCCAACTTTTTCACCATCAGATACTAAAATTAAAAAAAAAGATTATTATAAACCAAAAATATAATTATAAACATATATAATTATAAACCAAAAATTGAACTATTTTTGGATTTTTAAATCATATATTACGTGGGGCGTCTGAGTCATCGGAAGTTTTGGAGAAATGCTTTCACCTCTTACGAAGTTTGCTCATCGAGGCTGCTCGGAACCCGCAGAACTCAAATTCTACTTCCATGAGGTCTTTTTTTTTCGAAAAAAATTTGCTGACGTCATTTTTACTCAGAATTTGACCTGGAAAAAGATTAAAACTTGTTTTATTTAAACAAAAGGGCTCGTTTTCAGGTAGATGGTCCCTTTAAGGGTTAAATAGAAAGCGTTTAAAATTTAAATTTTTCTTTTTAAATAGAAAGTTGCTCCTAAAATTAGCTATAAAGAAGTCCAGGTGTTCATTTTTGAATTTAACAAATTTTTTGAGAGAAAAAAAATTAATGACATCCAAAAAAGGCGATAATTTTTGTATTTTTATAAGGACACGCGTTGAATTTAAAGAACATCTTTAAAACTGATCTGAGATATTAAAGAAGCATCTGGCAATTCAAAGATTTCCCGTTTTATTAGTCACGGATGAAAAGGATGCGGCTTCACTAATGAGCAGGGGGATGAAAACGGTCCGGGGAGGAACAGTTGCTTGACGAAGGGGGCCGTCGTTTACCTGCGTCTACGGTTAACTACGGAAATCACCACTGCCCCAAATAACATAAATCGGTACCTGTAAGAAAAAAAGGACATTAGTATTCTTAACTGTGATCACCTGTCCTCCAATGGACCTTTTTAAAAGGAAGTCCACATGGCTACTGTTAACGTTTGAATTTTTTCTTCGAAGTGAAAAGCATGGGTATATTCATATTTAAAGAATATAAGCTCTGGAGAGTACGCTAAAAATAAGCTAGTTCCCCATAGAATTTTTTTTTTCTGCCGGTTTTTAACCATCCGATTTACAAGCAGATAATCCGATTTACAAGCAATTTCCTCGGGTTTTACGGCCAGAAACATCCTTTATACCTTAGGGCGCTTTCCAAAGTATCTTCTTTTGTCCCAAGGTTTAAAAAAAAATCCAAAAAACCTTTTTTGAGACAGGAGTCCTTTTTTTTTCGTTTTCGTCGTTTTCCAAAAAACACCCCCCCCCCCCCAAAAAAAAACATTATTTTTAGGTCATTTTTGGACGTTTTTCTTGATTTTTTTTACCTGCCTATAAATCCGTTTTATTCAGTTTTTTGACTAAAGAAGATTTTTTTTTTTTTGCAAAAACCTCCCTTTAAACCAGATTTTTGGTTGTTTTCCAGAAAAACAACCCTCTCCTCAAATGCATTATTTTTAAGGTCATTTTTGGATGTTTTCATTGGTGTTTGGTTCAAGAATATTTTACGAAAATTTTGAACGTTTTTCTTGGTTTTTTTTACCGGACTATAAATCCGATTTCTTCTGTTTTTTGACTAAGGAAGTTTTTTTGGCATAGAGACCCCCCTTTAAACCAGAATTTTAGGTTTTTCTTCAGACTTTTGCCCTTTAAAAAAATCTTTTTAAGGTATGTTTGGCTATTGGAATTTTCCTCACGTAGTGATTTTTAGTATGTAAAGAAAGCTAAAGATGAAGAAAAAAAATTCCATACAAAAGCGATTGGCGACCACTTTTTAAGAATCCCATTTTATGTAAACATTCTTCTAGATTGTTTTTGTACTTATACCTCCCTTATTTTCATAAATCAATGTTAATTTGAATAATTATGTAAATATTTAACCCCAGAAGCTTACAGATTGTTCCTAGTTTCATAAATCGATTTTCTATCCTGTTACATAACCGACGAGGTCCTTATTTTTGAAAAAGCTACCGCTGTTGGGGGGGAAAAATTCTTTTTTGGTGGGAAATTCTTTGGGGTTTTTGGCAGACAATTGGGAGGAGCGAGGGAGTACTTATTTGTCATTCTTTAGAAAATCTCAAAGGGTTTTGAAGTACCTTTTTGGGCCCTCGTTAATCTTGGGAGAGAGGGGAAAAGAGGCGTCTTTTACTTTCTTCCTTCCAATTTAAGTCTGATCCTCTTTTCTGGGTACCTGGCTACGGAAAACCACCTTTCCTCGGGGGTCCTCTACCTACCTGGTTCTTCGGCCGTACGAGTTCGTCGACCCTCCCGGAGGTCCCGTTGCGGAGAACTTGAGAAGCGCCCTCTGACGGTTCCCGAAGCTCCCCTTCCATAAACAGTCACCTTTTTCCCAATCAGTCAGTCCACGGCGAAGCTCAAGGGCGGAAGTTAACAACGAACAGTGTGCTCTGTGGAGTGGTGTTTACATTTTTTTTTGCCTTGTGTGCTACACTATCTACACGATAAAAACAAAGGATTACCATCATTTTACTGGATTTTAACAACATTCTAAACATTATCTTCACATTTTTTGAATTAAAAATCTCAAATTGGATATTGCAGGTCAGTTCAATTTTTTTTTAAATTTTAGATTTTTCAAAAAAAAAATTTTTTTTTTTTGAAAAATCTCAAAAAAATACATGAGGTGTCCTTGAATAGGACGCGGAAGTAAAGGGACTCAAGGCGACCTATAACTTGTATTGTGGCATTCCTTAGTTCAACAGCCTCCTGGATCTTCCAACTTCTTCCCCCCTTTCAAAGAATTTTAAAATTACGCCTTAAATTTTAAATTTTTTCCGGATCACTTTTTTTCAATAATTTGTTTTTTCAAGGTTTCCTCGCAATAAATTGCGAAAGCCTCGAAAAGTGAGAGGTGGGGTCCCATCGCGTTTAGGGCGTTCACCCAAGTTCATCGTCCGGATTTCGGCATTCTTCTCCGCGCCTACTTTTTTTTCCTCTTCCACTTCGCCAAGAAATTCCAAAATTTTTAGATTTTTATGAAGTTTGATAAAATAGTTTTTTTCTTTCCTTTATGAAGGTTATGGTGAGCGGAGCGCGACCTTAGTTTAGGTCGTGGAGTCATTGCCCTCGACATTCTCCTAGGCTCAACTAGCTTTTGTTAGATTTAATTCAAGCCTCTATATTTTAAACTTTTATCCCTTTTTTTCTTTTACTTTTATTTTTTTTAACAAAATAACTTTTACTACTGTTTTCACTCTCAATTGGGGTGGGTCAGGTTCGGATCAATATACTACGAAGCCACCCCTTAAGGGTTCAACGTACCTTCAAAAGTGCCGATTTTACAACACCCTTGCGAAAAGGAAAAAGTTCGCAATCGTAAATTTTCACTTTCGGTATTCTTTGTACAGTTTTTAACCTCCCCTAAAAAAATGAAGAGGTCAAATATTTTAAAAAATGGACAGTTCAGATTCCCCTTAAGAGTCAAACTTATGAATATTTATATTAATTTGCATACCGACTACTTATCCGGGCACCTACATGGACGTCCTGGTGAATGACCCCACACGAAAAAAAAGCACTCAAAAATCTATTAGGCCCTAAAATAAATTTTAAAAAATCCCTGTCTCCAAAATTTTACTTTTTTTGCCCAAAGAATATTTTAAAAAATTAAAATTTCTAAATTTAAAAAAATTCCTGTCTCCAAAATTTTACTTTTTTTGCCCAAAGAATATTCTTTAAAATTTTTTTAAGTTCCCTAAAAAATTTCCCTAAAATGAATTTTAAAAAATCCCTGTCTTCAAAATTTTACTTTTTTTTTGCCCAAAGAATATTTAAAAAAATTAAAATTTCGAAATTTAAAAAAAATTCTGTCTCCAAAATTTCTTTTTTTGCCCAAAAATATTCTTTAAAAATTTTTTTAAGTTCTTAAAATAATTTTTGCCACCTAAATTTTACTTTTTGGCCCAAAAAATTAAATTTTTAAATCTCAATTTTAAATTAATGAAGTTAAATTCTTGAAATTTTTAGAAATAAAGAATTTGTAAGGTTTAATCCTATTTAAAGGATTTTTATGTTTGTTTTGTTTTATTGGGGAAAAGAATTGGATTTTGTTGAGGGAAAAAAATGGGATCTCCCCACTTTACTTCCATGGTGGAAGGTGAAGGTTGTTTCTTTTCGATTCGCGGAAGTAAACAGACGGGAACGTTGCTTCGTAAGGATGCTGAGTAGAGGGCGCCAAAGTCGACGTAGAGGGTCATTGTCCCATAACGGTAACCTGCACTTGACACAGTTCTCCTCCCCGCCACACCTGACTCGACCCCGACCCTAGTCCCACCCCACTCCACAAATCCCAGAAGGGCTCATACATGAACTACAAAATCAACCCTCTTTTCTTCCCTAACCACCCTCAACAAAAGTAAGAAAAAAACCCCTGAAACTCAAATAAAACGAAATTTTAAACTTCAATTTTTTCAAACTCCAAACCTTTTAAATTTTAAAACAAAAATATTCAGGCTTTTTTAAATTTATTTTTATGTAATTTTATGGGCGAAAAAGCGAGGAGGTAATGGCGGAGAGCCGAAACCAGAAGAAGCGCGAGAAGAAAGTTCTAGAGAACTGTTTCAGTAGGACATAAACCTGAAGGTGAACGACCTCAGGCTTTCCTTCCACCAGATATCGTTTTCCTACATAATCCTGATAATTTATTTATCAATACATATAAATAAATTTAAAAATGTATTTTAAAAACTCAAAATAGATAGGATTTTTCGTTGTTTTTTAATTTTAATAATTAGAGGTTATGTTCAGAGGTTAAGTTTTCATGTTAAAACGTGAAATTTAGGTTTGCTTCCGGCATATGGCGAAGCTCCTGCCTGGTACCACTCTTTTTTCTCCCCCAAATTTTTTTGAAGACCTAACAGTTCAAAAAACACTAATTAAAACTAGTCTAAACATTTTTTTCTATCTTAAAATTGCAGTTTCAGAATTATCGTAAAAATAACACTTTTCGATTCGAGGATATCGAGAAAAAGATTCTTGAGCGTTAGAAAGGAGAAGGTGCTGATTTTGTAGGTCATAAACGTCGGTCGTTGCCCTCATGTTTCCATCCGTGTCAGTACTTAAAAAATATAAAAAATAAAATTTTCGTTCTCTTCTGTAATAAAGTATAATTAACATATTGGTATTTTTTCTCTTTTGGTTGGTATTACTTTTTTGGTGTTATAAAAAAATCATTTGAACTCTCCAACCATGCATAAAAAGTATTTATTTTAGTGGCGATCGATTTCGGGTGCCATGTCATCACCCCTCCTCAAGCCTTTATAAATAATTTTATTTTGTTTTTGTTTTCTCCTACTGAAACCTTTTTATACTTATAATTAACTTATATACTTATAATAACCTTATAATTAACAATAAAAGAAGTTAAGAAAATTATCTATAATTTTAATACTTTATTCTAAAAATAGATTCGTTGGGGTTAGAAAGGGAGTTGAAGGAAGTTGTTGGTTCTAGGTCAGGTCAATGACCATGATGAGGTCAATTTTTTTTCTCTCTTTCATAGAATCTAGAATTGTATTTTTATTGTAAATAGTGTTAATTATATAAATAAAATGAATTAAAAAACAAAGAGAAATTCCTCTAAATCTTAAAATTTTAAAAATTAACTTTTACTTCTATAAAAATTATTTAGTGATATAAATAGTTTATAATTTATATCTTGGTAGGTACCTTATGTTAAAGTAAAAGTCCAAATTAACAAAAAAAATTTTCTTTTCAATTTATAAAATAAGGCAAAATTAAAAGCTTTCAAAAAAGAAAAGAATTGTAAAATTATTCTTAGGTGTTTTTTAAAAATAAAAATTAGCTCCTTATTTTTATAAATGGCTGTGATTTTGGATTTCCCAGTCCCTTTCTTAATTGTGATAGATAATTTAAAAAGGCCAAAATAAAAATAATTAATTAAGTAATATTTATTATTTAAAGAGCCAAGTTTTGACTTGTTCTTGGGTATGTTAGATTCTTAGGATTTTAAAATAAAGAGAGAGCAGGAGGGCGACGACCCTCCCGTTTGGGTCCTGTTACATCAGGGAGCATAAGTAAGGTGGACCAGGAATGGGGCCATCCCCTCTTTATGACCCAATGAACTTGTGTCCTCCTTCGGCCTCCTTCTCCGTTCAACGTTCGAGAACCTTCTCAAAATCAAAAAGATACCCAATTTCCAACTAATATCCTACAAAAATAATTAATAAAATAAAAATAAAAATAAAATTTTATTACCTAAAATCATAATTAATGAAAAAAACTTTTTTTTTTATAATTGGAAAAACTGTCTAAACCAAATTTTTAAAAACAAAATTGTATAGTACAAACATTTTATTTATTATTATAAAAATTTGCGAATCAATAAAATTTTAGGAGATATAAAATTTATATAAGAGAAAGAGAGAGCAGGTCGATGACCGCACCCCACTTTCCTGTCACAACATACTTTTGCCATTTTCTTGTTTTACTTTCAGCCCTATTTTTTATATTTCAATGTCATAGAAAAAATTGTCAGGATATTTTTTTACATTATTTCACAAAATATTAATTGGTTGATACACTTTATTTAAAGTAACAAACTTTTTACTTAGTATATTTTTAAAAAAATCAATTAGGTAATTTATTTTATTGTTTAAATCAGAATAAAAAAATTAGAAGGTTTTGTTAAATTTTTGAGGATATTTGGGAGGGGGGTCGTCAACAAATAGGGCTTGCGTAAGTTTTGCCAGTTGATCTTGGTCTCACCCCTCTCAAATGGCCTTAAATATCAACCTTCCAGAAATTTTGATATTTTTTAAATTCTACTGATTTTAACTGAATTCTTTAAAACCTTAGATTTGAATGATTTTTGATACTTTTGAAAATGAAAATTTCGAAAGGACGTTGAACCTGGAGAAGATTATGTAGGACGGAACACTTCTTCGGTCCCAACTCGGCCCCGCGATTTCAGTCGAGGCACGCACGGGCCTTACTTTCTTTCCTGACCAATTTTGTTCCTAAAAATTATTAAAAATCTAAAAAAAATATTTAGAGCGCAGAAGGGAGCTTTTCGCCTTATTTCTGTAGCGCATGGATCAGTGCCAATTTTGGATTGATTGTTTTACCCACGAAAATTTTATCATCTTGAGAATAACTTCTCAATTCACTAAAAATATTTAGGAATTTATTTAGAACTCTGATATTATGATGTCAAAAAAGTGAGTTTTTTTTTACCTGATTTTGGGGAAAAACTTATTATTTTGTCCGATTATACTAAAATCAATAGAAAGTGAAATACTGTCCGCGTTAACGTGGAGCACATTGAGGGTGGTTAGTCTCGTGAACGTAAATAGACGGGTTGAACGACCCTTCCCACCCATTCTAGTTTTATAAACAATTTGAATCTATAAAAAAAATATTTGTTTATTATAAAATTTGTATTTTTTAAAAAGAAACTGGATTATGAGCTTACCTTATTGAGTAGAAGGGTTGATATTAGGGTGGGTCTGGGTTTTGTGCGTGAGGTGAACGACCCCTTATAGTAAAGTAGGCCTTTGTGAATGGGAGAGAACCCCAACTCCGGTTGTAGGTCGATCTGACTGAATGGGGAGGGAAATCTCCCAGAAATGCACTTACGTCCTCGAAAAGGCCCACAGGCGAATCTTCGCGCAAGTGCAGCGCCCCCTCTTTTTTCCGCCTAGTCCGCGAAAAATCGATTATTTTTGATTTTTTTAAATACAAAATTTTTTTTGGATGAGGGAACCGGTTCCTTTTTTTTGAACGTTTAGTCTTGGTGCTTTATATCTACTAAAGGGGTCGATGCCCTCCCCCGGACTCGATTTCTAGTCGCCAAGTCGAGCGCATGCGGAACTGCAACAAAAGACAGACAGAAAATCCGGATGCATCCAGTGTTAGGGTAGGTCGTACGTATACAACAACCCTCTCCAGGTAATACCTCCTTTCAATAAAAAAAATCTGTAGGCCTAAAAAATCATCAATAAAAAAATGTAATTTAAAAATAAAATTTTTTCAATCTAAAAACAATTTAAATAAATTTTATATCTCTTGATTCTTAATAAAATAAAACTAATAAATTATTTCTGTATAACAAAATGTTAAATTTAAAAAATGATTCTTCCCTTTTTTCATATTTTACTCTTTTAAAAAACCCGGAAATCAATAAAAGTCATGACATTTTGTAGAAAAATAAATTTTTTGAGTTTTATTATCGAACATGTTGTTTTTCAAGGTTGAAAGTTAGCGCCATTACTTGTCTGCGTCGAATCCAGTATCATCCTCAATTTAAGAAGAATTTTAGATCTGTTGGGACATTTTAAAAAATAAAGATATTATTTTATTTTTATTTTCTTTTTTAAAAAGGTTTGTTGAAATCCCTTTTTATAAAAAAATGTAATTTTGAAGTTCTTTTTTATTTTGGTTTCGTAATACCATGTCCTCCATTTTGATTTTCTTCTCAGTAGGTTAGTAGTGTCTGCCGAGGGTGGACAGCGAAAGTGAACTTTTATAACGATTTTTATACTACATTTACGTAAGTACGTAATAACCCGTAGAAAACCAAATAATCACTCGTAGAAAGCACGAAAATCTTAGAAAAGATTTAGAAATGAAAGATGAAAATCTCGAAAAAGATGGCTTGAAGAGTTTTGAGTTAAAGCCTTATTTTGGTTCGATGTATTTTCATTCTAGAAATATTTATTTGGTTCTCGTGTAGTTGGGGAAAAAAAGCGATATTTGACGTTTTTTGAATCGTTTTTTTAGTAGAAACCTTGAAACGTAGTTCTGGTAGTTTGACATCGTTCCAACTGGGTCTGTAAATAAGTGCACCCAAGGGCGAGAGTCTTTCAGATTGCATTTAGAAAATGCACTTTCTTTTTTCGGACCTGGCGGTCTTCAAAATTTTTTTTCAACCTTGATACCCTGGCTGAATCCCTTTTTCCCCAAGGCTTTCTCGTTTAAACTATTTTATTTTGGAGCAATCAAGGCCAACTAAAAAAGTTGGAAAAAAGATAAAAATTCCAATTTACAATTTTTCTACCCCTTCCATGCTTGTCCGCCATTTTGCGTCTGGCGCCCTCCCCCTCGTGTTAATAAAGCTCATAAGGTTCAATTTCATCATTCTACGTCATGAAGTCCACAAAACAAGACTAAAAAAAATTTAAAAAATTAAGGCGTAATTTCTTCTAAACCCGCACGACATTCCAGTCGTGCAACTTGTTAAGAACGCCTTTTTTTGACTTTTAATTTATTCTTTTCCTTTCTTATTTTGTATTTCAGATTTTTGGGGCCACCAAGATTGTGATGTTCAAGGGGGTTAAAATCATATAACCCTTGACTCGCAAATCTAAGGTTTTTTTAAAATTTGCGATGAAATATCCGGACAAAATTCGACAAGTAAGTATCCATTTTTTTTATAAACTAAAGAAAAACAAGATAAAAATTTTTTCCTTGTTTTTTATTTAATCGTGTATGAATTCGAATTTAACACGTAACCTTCTGACGTTATTAAAAAAATCGATTCCATCGATATGACGTCTAAATCAAAAGGAAACCATAGTAGCCATAGAAATAATCAAGAAAATTCAATTTTGCATGATTTTAAATGTTATATGTGAAAAAATAAAATTTTCTGTGGTTTTGTTTGTTTTGGCTGATTTTTTGAGTGGTAAGTTGGTCTTCAGGAAACGCGACTTTTTTCCCTCGTTTGGGTGGCTGCTCAGGAGATTCTTATTCGGGTGATTTCTTTTTTGTTCTTGCTCCTATAATTTATTATTGTCTAATTAGATATTTTAGGGGTTAATGTTTCTAATTTAAAATTTAGAGAGAAGGGAAATTTTTTTTTTCAAAATTAGGGAAATTTTAAATTTTTTAAAATTTAGTATTTGGAAATCTTTTCCTGGAAGTATGTCAAAGTTAAAATTATGCTTATATTAATTAGCTCGGCGTCGGTGTTTCCGCGGAAAACGGGGGGAGGTCTTTGGAAAGTGAAAATTTCTCTCCGTACTTGGTCCAGACAGTCTGTATTGGGGTAGGTTGGAGACCGATCGATATTTGAAGTCGGCGGCCGGCGGGGTTGGGTTGACGAGTGGCGGGAATCGAACGGACTTCGTCTGCCCTCCATAATTTAAAATAAAAACACCTCGTCAAGTTTTAATTTCGATGAAAAAGCAATCAATATGATTAAAAACCTCAACTAAAATTAGGGTTCTTAAAATATCCGAAAACCTTCTTTTTCATCTGAAATTTTCCTCGGTTTCTTTAAAATCTTGGACTATCCCATGTCGTTTGGAACTTTTGATCCTGGGCACAAATTGAGGCTTTTGCCATAACCCGATAGATTCTTTTTGGTATGATTCAAGGTCATTGATCACTGACCCACGAAGACAAATCTTCTATGGAACCTACGTTTTGGCTGTAAGTGCTTATTGTTGTAGAATTAGATGTAGTTCTGGAAATTATAGGAATAAAGAAAGAGATATTAAATAGGTAGGGAAAGTTAGACGGTTTATCTTTTGAGTAGTTTAAGGTTGGTGCCGCTAGATGGCAGATGATGTATATGGGTCAGTAGTGTTAGACGCGACCGCGTATCGACCGGATTTTGTACTCGCCGAATGGATTTCGCTCGACCTTCGCCGTCTAGACACGGAATGTCTTTGGACAGAGTAGTAGGGGTTCGTTCGATACGCTCCACCCACCAAAACAACCCTTACCACAGACAATTTTTAACCCTTTAACCCCTTCTGGAAAATAAAAATTTGAAAAATATGGATGTTTTTATTTCCTCTGATCATTTTATTATTTTTTATTAGGAGCAGGTCGTGATGGTTGAAGAAAGCAGTGGAGCCGTCGACGGCGGTTCTTGGGATCCGGCGACGACTAAAGAAGAAGAATTCGAAAAGCATGCTGTCTATATTGTTCTTGATCAAAGTCCACCTCCAAACGCTCTCAACAGAGCTGAAGCTTCTTTACCGAGAAATTTGGTTTTGAGACCGTCCCAAGCTCTCAGCGACGTTATGGGCGTTTGGAGCACAAGCTATATCCCTAGAGGTACCCGTTTCGGGCCTTTAGTCGGTGAAGTTTACGCGAAAAACGACGTACCGACAACCGCCAACAGGAAATACTTCTGGAGGGTAAGTTTTCCCACCTTAAATCAGGTGGTTGGAACCTATAATCACTTTCCCAAGCAAAAATCACATTTTCTTTCTTCTTCTCAGGTGCAAATCAAAGAAGAACGAGCTCATTCTAACCCCAAGGTACGCTTTTCTTATCCTTTCCTACTAACTGCCTTGCTTCATCAATCTTGAAACAAAAATGAACGAAAATCTCTTCTCCCTAGGTTTATAAAGAAAATCAACTTTTTTACTACATCGACGGCTATGACGTTTCGAAATCTAACTGGATGCGATATGTCAACCCTGCGTATTCGTCAGAATCGCAGAATTTAATTGCTTGCCAATATAAGGTAGGTTTTTAGCTATAAAGAGAATGAGTTCATTAAACGCCGTTTTAGATGAGCATCTATTTTTATACCATAAGACCTATTCTTCCGAATCAAGAGTTATTGGTTTGGTACTGCAGAGAGTTTGCTGAGAGACTGAATTACCCATTGACAGGCGAACTAATGCTTCAGAGAATCAGTAAGTTTTGAATTTATTATTAAGGCAGCTTTTTAAAGCGTCGTTTTAGGACAACAAGTACAGCAGACGGTTCCAGCCAGTAAAAGTGAGACGACTGAGGTCAGTTCATCGACAGTGACGGAAGTAAGCAAGCAGGATCATTTCGACCGGCTAAACAATAACTACACGCCTGAATACGATTCTCCTCATACAACGGAGCATCCTCAAAGGCGAGAAGATTCCGCAAGCCCTGCCAACAAACATGATGATGAAGAGGAAGCTAAAGAAAAAGAAATCGGCGACGGTTCAGTCCGATCTGATGAAGGATATCATTCTCACGGATATCACGATGAAGTTTTAACACCTCCAGAACATTCTTCAGATTCCGATGACGGAGATAACAACTACGTATTGGATTTCAGCAAAAAACAAGGTGTCCAACCCATGGAAACGATCCCTGAAGAAATCGCGTCTTCGGAAGCTCTACCTCTTCAACAAGCGGAACCGGTTATTGATAGAAACGAATACAGAAAAGTCAAGATAAAAATGAGCAAAGCTTATAGTGGAAAAGAATCAAAAGAGAACAGCCCATCTCCCCCACCTGTAGCTCAAGTTCCTGAAGATGAGCCGAGAAGATACTACGAAATGCCACAAACGTCGATTTTAGAAAATATACTTCTTCGATCACGGGAGAGACGGAATTCAGCGACCCCTCCGCCGACGTCTCCGACAGAAATGGCGTATTCGTATAAGAAATCGCAGCGGTATGGTAATTTAAGTCCTGATTCGACGTTAAATCCAGTGCGAAGGTACTCTCCACCACCTCCTACTCCTGGGTACGACTATCAGTACTATCAGTCACATTATCCTGCACCCCCTCCTCAATATTCACCTCCTTCAAGCAGCTCCTCGACGTACCTTCATCCACCGCCTGGTGTCCCTCAAGACGAATACCGTAGCATCTCACCCAACGGTACGTCAAGAGGCTATCGATCTCTACCATATCCGTTGAAGAAAAAGATGGAAAAATGCATTACGAGTGTAACGTCTGTTACAAAACGTTCGGACAACTCTCAAACCTTAAAGTGCATTTAAGAACCCATTCAGGGGAACGTCCTTTTAAATGTAACGTCTGCACGAAAAGCTTTACTCAGTTAGCTCACCTTCAAAAACATCACCTCGTCCACACCGGAGAGAAACCACATCAATGCGACATCTGCAAAAAGAGATTCAGCTCTACGTCCAACCTGAAAACTCACCTACGGCTACACTCCGGGCAGAAACCCTACGCTTGCGACTTATGCCCGGCCAAGTTCACGCAGTTCGTTCATCTAAAACTTCATAAGCGGTTACACACGAACGAAAGGCCCTACACCTGCCAGGGTTGTAGCAAAAAATACATCAGCGCTTCTGGCTTAAGGTAAAAATTTAAAATAATAAATCGGGATCAAATTTAAAATAAAAATTTTAAGGACACATTGGAAAACCACAAGTTGCCGGCCTAACATAATGGACGAAGAACTAGCTTAGCAGCAGCCGCCGGGTCTCCACCAGGGTACTACTATGACTACCAAAACTCCGATATCAATATGGGTAAGATATTTTTTATATTCCAAAAATTACGTGCAACCATCAAACACAAAACTCCTGGAGCGACATTTTCTTTGAAGATGAAGAATTTTCAGGATTCTGAATGCTCTTCACCCTATTACAGCAGTTTTTCCATTTCCTTTGCTCAACCTGTTGCTTTTGAATTGCTGTTATCAAAGGCAAAGCTGAAGTTTCAACTTCATGCTGTCTGCATCTGAAACCGCTGAATCTGCAGAATTTTGGATACAAGTTTTGCTTTCCATTAGTAGTGATAGCAGAGTTTCTTTAATTTGGTGGTGGGTTCAATACCCCCACTAGGCATTCTTATCACGCGTAGAGATTTGGGGAACAGTTTACCTTGTGAGCCCTGGCAGTTGATTCAAGTTTTTGATAGGCGGCCCAAAAAGGCCTTATGCTCCTTATCCTAAATTTTCTATCCTATCCTCGCACGTATGTAGTTATATAAATTTGAAAAAAAAACACTTTTTAATGAGATTTTTGAAATATTTTAGGCCAGATGGAGAAAGAGAACCATGAGACTGATTCACGGGAATCGTTTGAAATGGGACGAAACGGGGCCCCGATGGAAATGCAGAGGCCTTCCGTTATAGAATCGTCTCAGCCGCACATCATCGAGTGCACGTAAAAAAAAGCGTAAAAACCCCGCACTCGGTGCTTTCCCGAAAAAAGGCAACTCGCGATAAAAAGAAGGCCAAGTACAAAATTAATTTCGACCCCTCCTTTAATCCCTTCTCCTTTTTTTCTTTTTTTAAAATCATCGCGAGGAGCCTTTTCAGGGCCAAACATGTGCTCAATGCTCGCCGAGACGGCACTAGTCCTTATCGCCTTCTCTCGTGCACATGTCCGATTTCTGTGATAAGTTTTATTAAAAGAAAAGAGAGTTTTATAAAATTAAACATAAAAAAATATATTTATTGCCCCTAATTTATAATTGTTAATATTTTAAGGTTTTTGACTTATACGTGTAAATTATAAAAAAAAGATAAAAAATAAAAATAAAAATAGCCTTTGTACGTAAATGCTCAAAAGTTTTAAACAATAGAAAAAAAAGCTTTTGTAAAAACAGTTTTTAAGTTATGATTTTTGTTTGTACCTGTTCAATTTTAATCACGGAGGGTGTCACAATAACTTCTTTAAGAAGTTAAATTTTTTTCCATAAGGTTGATTTTATATCCTTTTAAAAAAGCGTTTCTCCGCTTGAGGAAATCATTGACTGTCATCCTCTTGGCCTTAAGTACCAAAAACCATTTTAGACTTTTTTAAAAAAGAAAATTAAATTAAGCAATAAAGATCTCTCAAGGGGAAGAAATATTTAAAAATTTCAGGCATTATTCGATGTTTTTTCAATGTAAAAAAATATTATATTCTCATATTTAAAAAAAAAATTAAAAAATATGTGTTCACTTTGATGTATTTCACTATAAATGTCTGAATATAATCAAATTGTAATTTATTTGTGTCAGTAGATGTCCCGTTTATTGTATTCCCTAGTACAAAAAAACCATTTGGAAGCTTTATCTGTCCATTGTAATAAAAAAAGAAGAAATTTTAATTTTTGATGTTTAGCTTTTTGATCTCAACTGCCTTATGTGGAATTTATCGAATTTCTTCTTTTTTTCAAAAGTTTTTATTTAAAAAAAGCGATCATGTCGCCGGAAACAACAGTATTAGAGGTGTTTTGACATGTAGTGGTGTTTAATGTGTTTAAACACCTTTTAGGGTGTTTCTACACCTTTTCTTTCTAACTATCTTGGACGCTCAAAAAACAGTGATGGAAATGTCATCTAAATTGTTGTATTTAATGCACAAATTCTGTTTTTTAGGGGGCTTTTGTGATAAGTTGGCAGCCTTTTTGTAAATTTTTGTACAGTTTTTTGTTTGTTTTTATTTTCTGGACATGTAAATTGTTATTTTTTTTGTGTTGACATTTCCAACACGTGTAAAATATTTCTGTTTGTAAAGTATTTATTTAGGATGTTATTGTTTTTCTCTCCTCTATCGGTTTTTATGCGTAGTTCAGTCCAGGGTGGTTATGTTTTTTTCTTTCTTTATAGATAAATTTTTATGTTTATAGAAGAGTTTAAAAGGTTGTCCTTTTTATTATCTCAATATAAAAATATTTTTCTGAACACACGTTTCCACGACTGAGCCATTCTGTATAGTTATGATTATATAATTATAAAGTTTGGAAAAGAAAATTGTGAATTCTTTTATTTATTTTTATCCCTGAAAACCACTTTGTACAGGAGTTTGTTGGAGTTGGGCAAAAAACGCATTTTTGACCAAAAATTTTGAAGTTTTTATCATTTTTTTTTATAGAATTTTATGGGCATTTTAAATTAAGAAAAACCAATTTATTTCGGAATATTTCATTGTTTATTGATTTTGTTCATAAAATGATTTAAACAATAGTTTTGATGGGATATTGGCCTTTGACGTACCAATAAGGGTAGGTGTACTCTCCCTCAAGAGGGTAAGAGTAACCCTTAATAAATTCGTAGGGGTATCTGTAATATCCTCCTTCGTAAGGGTAGTAGTAGCTCTGCATATCATATGGGTAGTAGTAGGATTGGAAATCATAAGGGAAATATCCTTCAGCATCGTGGCTAATATCGTAGGGTATCTGTAGTAACCTCTGTTGTAACTGACGTGCTCAGAAGGGAAGCCTTCGTATTCGACGAATTTGTAGACTGGTTTAATCTGAGCGAGGTAAGGGAAGAGTTTGAAGATTTCGCGTATTTCGAAGCTAAGGCGTACTGAGGATAGGGTTGGCCTTTAACGCTGTAAATGGGGATGGTTTGGGAAAATTCGTATTGACTACAGCGGTTTGCTGTGGTTTTCAGTTTTGACGGTTTCATATTGGCTTCCGTATTGGTAGACCTGGGGAGTTTGTGTGATGTCTGCTCATGGTTGCCTTCTGTTTTGGTCAATTCGTATTGGCTTTTTTGGCTTCCGGAGGTCGAAATCTGGCTTCCCGTGGTGGTGACCGTTGCTGATAGATTGGCTTGGTTTCCGTCGTCGTAATTTTGGTAACTTGGACCTGCGGGTAGACCTGACTGACAGTGGTCACTGGAGTTTCGACTTCGTGATATTCGACTTTGGAGACGACTGGGGATTCTTTTTTGACTTCGACGAATTCCTGTTTGGTAGGATAAACGATGCTTTCTTCTTTGACAGTAGTGACGGAGGGACGGTCGACTTTTTCAACGGTTTCCTTCGCGACGACACCCAATGCGCTTCCTCCGAATCCTCCGAGAATCCACCGCCTAATCCGCCGCCTAATCCTCCACCTAATACACCGCCTACTCCTAATCCACCTCCGAGTCCAAACGAAGCACCCCGGAGACTCCAAGCTCTCCTGCGACCGCAGCGCCAAAAATCCCAAGCAAAACCTGAAATTCGCAGTAATTAAACTTAAGAATTCAAAAGAAGGCTTCAACTTACTATGAGACGCATTTTGAGTTCAGCTCAGATCCCAAGACTGAAGAAAATGAGGATTCTTTGGCTTTTATACCATCCTAAATTAGCTATTAGATAGACGATGGACCAATCAAAGAATAGATTATTTTTAAATGTGTTTCAAAATATAATTAAATACGACATTTGTCAATCAACGGTCTGATCGATTTTTAATTCGCAGAAGGCAAAAATGTATTTTGGACTGAAAATCATTTCTCACCACTGGAGTCTTAGGCAAAAGACCATGAGTGGTTGCTGGGAAGAGAAAAAAAATTGAGGAAAACGCCAGAAAATCCAGTAAAAAGTTTTTGCAGAAAGACTGTGGCCATGAGGTTTTAGCTTTTTAGACGAAGGTTCAATTAATTTTTCATAATGTTTTAATTGTCATTATGATACATTTCATGAAGGTACAAAATGAATATAAACTTCAGTTGATGAAGTTCCTGCAGCTTTCCTGAAGTGGCGAATGTATTTTTAAAGTTGGCGGCATATCTTTTAGAAGTCCTCGGCATCCTCGTGCGATTTTCTTAGCGCAGCTTCCCGGGCAGTTGTCGCATTTGGCGCATCGCCCCGAACATGCGCTTTTGAGCTGCTCGAGACTTTTGATGTTGGTCGCGTGGAACATCTCTTTCGTCTGGTCGAATTTCCGGCAAAAATCGTCCATAGGTTGGGCGTCCCTTTTCGACCTAGCGTCGTCAAGTTTCGACTTGTCCAAAATAACCATTTTGTGCATATCGCCCGCGTTATGCTTCATTTCAGCCGACGCCATCATCAAAACACCTGGAAATCAACCACTAATCAGAAAGAACATATATACGACCACTGACCCACGTAGACTTTACTCACCTGCTAATACAATGAAAACTGAAATGGACATGTTTAGTAGCAGCTAACTTAAAATATGAACCATCGTTTAATTTTAAACCTTTATATAGCAGAATATGCGACATATTATCTTTTCGACAGGAAGAAAAGCGAAGCAGAACTATCGCTCAGACGTCTTTTTGCGAAATGCTTACAAATTGGTAACACCCATTCATTTCTTAATCGAATATTATCACTTTATATCCGCTATAAGAGAATATACGGGTCATAAATTAAACGCCTTCAAAAAAGAAAGAATAATAACCTTTGAGAAGCTTTTTCCGTAGATTAGGCGCTTTCCTCCGTTTTTCGCCCGAAAAATTTTGTTTCAACCCCTCTACCAGTTTATAGGGTTAAATAAAAATTAATTTCTTTTTTAAATTATGAACTTTATATGTACAGCAAGAAATAAATAAAAATACAAAATAGGAAAGGTTTAGTGGTGTTCATGGCTGGGTCCGAACAAGTCGTAGTAAGCTCCATGATGAGGATGCCCGTGATCCAGCATGCTCGTGATGTCCGTGATATCCAGCATGCTCGTGATGTCCATGGTAGCCATCGTGGCCATGATGATATCCTAGATGTCCATACCCATACGGGTAAAATGTTCCCATAAGGTTGATAATGATAGTTATTGTAGTGATAGGGTATGATGTACTGCGGGACCTGAATAATGACAGGTTTTACAGGTAAAGGAGGTAATATTGGCTTATGCGCGTATCCAAATGATGGAGCGTACGTCCCAAAACCTCCATATCCATGAGGGAAAGATTCGCCAACTGCGTGGCCAATACCGTGCGGTCCGTGTGCTATTCCATAGCCATATCTCCATCCTTCTCCACTGACTGAAATTGAGATAATCTTTGGGCCTCATGAATAAAAGTACTTACCGACAGATTGATGACTAGTGGCGACTTCATGGCTTCTCACTGTTGCTATATGCCAAAATGGCAAAAAATAACGTCTAAAAAATTGGAAAAAAAAATCATTTTCAAATAACTGTCAAACGAAACTTTTTTTTGTACCTTCGTCTCCATAGTTTGTCACTTGAATGGCTTTCTGTGCCTTCGACTCTCTCGTCTTTATAGCGGAGGCGTTTTCTTACCGTGGAATTTTGACGACCGACGACAACCTTGCGTTGGGGAAAACGAAAGAAAATCCAATGCCACCCACAAATTCTGAGATGTTCGGCTGTGTATGTAGAGTCAACCGTACAAAAAAAGTCTCGCCCGTTTAAACGCCCTTGAACTCCATTTAGAAACCCTTTTACTTCATGTTAATTTTTTAAGGCCGCCAGTAGGACAGATACCACAAACTAGGGAAATAGCCCTTTTTGCCCTTTACAGAATTTCGGAAACTTTGGACAGAAGAACGTCAAAAAATGAAAGGTCTTTTTTGACCCTACGGGGTCACTATGACCCATTATTTTCAATATCACTGGTTAGAGGGGATGACTTCCTATTGAGGAAGCTAAAAAATAAAGCACGAAGGGGAACTTAGTTCCACCCTTTCGCAAGTAGATCTCACCCCAATCTCCCTTATAAAATCGATAAATTATTTTTTCTTTATTTAGACACAAAAATTCATTTTCGTTATTAAAAATTTTTTAAAATCAAATTTATGTTGATTTAGATTATTGCTTAATTATATCTCAATAATTATTTTATATTAAACAATTAATTGTTAAAATTTTTTATAATTATTAATAATTCAGATTTTTTTATTCTCATTTTTTTTCTTGATTTTTGACGTTGAAGAGTTTTTGTTTTATATTTTTAAAATTAAAGTAAAAACAGTCCTTCCCGCCGTTCCATTTTAGATGTTTTATCCGAAAGGGGGTGGCTCGGAATCCACCCTCATCTGGGGAGGTCCGATGTGCCCAAGTGTACCAAACATACGTAATGATAAAGCATAACCAAAAAAAAAACCAATAAAAACGTAAAAAAGAAAAGCAAAAAAATACTTTGCACTTAGAGCACGGCTTTGACCTTCCTTTTGCTATTTTAATCTTAATATCATAGATCACATCTTTTATTTTAACGAAATCGTCCAACTGGGAAATTAATCTGGACAAAAAGAGCTCGAAAAACAAGTTTGTGCTTCGTGATCCATGATAAATAACGCTGTTTGCTCGTCCTTCATGTCCGCCTTATGAAAAATGCACGACCGGGCATTAAATCAAGAAGGAGTGGATGACTCGATAATCTTGAGCATTATGAAGATTAATTATTGAAAAAAATTAATTTTCTAGTTCTCAAACAACCAAACAGCTGCAAAAAAAGGCAGTCTTAACATCACCTGATTTCTACCAAAAATGCCGGATTCGTGAAGTCAAAACTATTACATCCAGCTGATTCAAACTCTTAATTCTTCTTAGTTGTCCCTACAAGTATGACAAGCACAGTGAAGTACAGTAACCTCATTTTAATAGAAATGTAGTCTAAAAGTAACCTCAGTTCTCATGCAACCAAACAGCTGCAAAAAAAGGCAGTCTTAACATCACCTGATTTCTACCAAAAATGCCGGATTCGTGAAGTCAAATATTACATCCAGCTGATTCAAACTCTAATTCTTCTTAGTCCTACAAGTATGACAAGCACAGTGAAGTACAGTAACCTCATTTCTTAATAGAAATGTAGTCTAAAAACCTCAGTTCTCATGCAACCAAACAGCTGCAAAAAAACAGTCTTAACATCACCAGATTTCTACCAAAAATGCCGGATTCGTGAAGTCAAATCTATTACATCCAGCTGATTCAAACTCTTAATTCTTCTTGGTCCCTACAAGTATGACAAGCACAGTGAAGTACAGTAACCTCATTTCTTAATAGAAATGTAGTCTAAAAGTAACCTCAGTTCTCATGCAACAAACAGCTGCAAAAAAGGCAGTCTTAACATCACCAGATTTCTACCAAAATGCCGGATTCGTGAAGTCAAATCTATTACATCCAGCTGATTCAAACTCTTAATTCTTCTTAGTTGTCCCTACAAGTATGACAAGCACAGTGAAGTACACCTCATTTCTTAATAGAAATGTAGTCTAAAAGTAACCTCAGTTCTCATGCAACCAAACAGCTGCAAAAAAAGGCAGTCTTAACATCACCAGATTTCTACCAAAAATGCCGGATTCGTGAAGTCAAATCTATTACATCCAGCTGATTCAAACTCTTAATTCTTCTTAGTTGTCCCTACAAGTATGACAAGCACAGTGAAGTACAGTAACCTCATTTCTAATAGAAATGTAGTCTAAAAGTAACCTCAGTTCTCATGCAACCAAAACAGCTGCAAAAAAAGGCAGTCTTAACATCACCAGATTTCTTCCAAAAATGCCGGATTCGTGAAGTCAAATCTATTACATCCAGCTGATTCAAACTCCTAATTCTTCTTAGTCATAAGTATGACAAGCACAGTGAAGTACAGTAACCTCATTTCTTAATAGAAATGTAGTCTAAAAATAACCTCAGTTCTCATGCAATCAAACAGCTGCAAAAAAGGCAGTCTTAACATCACCAGATTTCTACCAAAAATGCCGGATTCGTGAAGTCAAATCTATTACATCCAGCTGATTCAAACTCTTAATTCTTGTTAGTTACAAGTATGACAAGCACAGTGAAGTACAGTAACCTCATGTCTTAATTTTGCTGTAGACACTCTTGTATAAAAGTTCTAAATCAGGGGATGTGAAACAAAAGTTTGGATGCCTACTTCTATGACCTTAGAGCTCAAGAAATCACTAATTGAATTTTTTCCGTTGGGCTAACTAGGAAGTCTTCAAGCCATAATTCATGTGGGATGTTTACAAATGCTCGCTCGTGTGTGAAA